>VZSE01005858.1:641483-703992 GCA_013398275.1 Promerops cafer | reverse complement strand
TAATAATAATAATAATAATAATAATTTATTGTTATTATTATTACTATTACTAATGTATACATTAACATATTTCATATTCTGTGAGAATATACATAGTATTTTCTTCAGGTTAAGCGTCATAAAATTAACATCTATTTTAAGTTTTGATATAGATGTGTTAAATAGAAGTAATTTAAAATATTGAAATAGATCCATGTCATCTGCAAACTTACCTGCAAATTCTCTTTATTTTTTGTCTTCAAAGACACGATAATTAACATTTTCAGGTTTTGTTATGCTTGGGAAGTATTAATATATTTAATCTCTTCTCCTTTGGGTTTCTTTAAAAAATATTTCTACATTTTTTTTTTAATTGAAACTAATACAGAAGAATTTAGGTTTTGTTACCTGTATGATCATTAAAGCAAGGATTTTTTAATGATAATAACAAAGATTGGTTGATTCGGTCCATTTTTTTACAAAAAAAAACAGGTAAGAAACATCTTGCAGTATATCTGATCACTTCTGGTCTGGCTTTCTTTTATTAGTTTCATTATGCTTCGTAATTATTCTCTCTTCTACTGGAGAACTAAAGTTAAAAGAAAAAATAGATGAAAATTCTGACATTCTGAATACACAGCTACTTCTTTTTTACCTAGTTTACTACATCAGGAGTGTGCAATGTATTACATTACATATAGGATCCAACTCTCCTGTCTTCTCTGTTCGGTTGTTCAGCCAAGCAAAACCAAGGAGAACAAAATGGTATATTCTGTATCAGTATTTTACAGAGTCATCAGAGAATGAGCTGGAAGGGACTTATGCAGGTCACATATTCCAGCCTCCTATTTTAACCAGGACTGTTACTCACTTTAGAACAGTTTAGCAGTGGTTTTGTCTAGCAAAACCTCAAACTCCAAACGAGTTCATTAATGTCTGTGTAAAAGCTCCCAAGCTGGATTTTGTGACAGCTACCTTAATTATACCTCACAACATTCCAGGTTCAGCCTCATCAATGCTAAACAGAGTAGACGTAAAATTCTCTTCAGACTTCTATCTAAACTTTGGTCATCCCAATATCTGACACATATCTTGCAATATGCAAGAACTGCTAATTCAAATTCCTCTTGGCTCTGTCACCTGGCATGAAACCACTCCTTAAAAACTAGTATCAAATTTTCTGAGAGTGCACTCCATCTCATTTCCATCTCATCAGTGGAAGTATAGAAAAGTGTAGAAAAAAGATGCACATATAGCATGTAAGTAACATTGTTTCTGATATCTTTCAGTGGTAATAGTTACCATTTTCACTTCCAGTCCATAAAGCAGCAACCAAGTTATCTCTAGAGTAATTAACATGTGTGCTTCTGTTTCCCAAAACAATACCTTTATTTCATGTGTTTTGCAGCTAACTTTGTCTGATGCCTAAGGTTTATGAACATCCTCTCAGCCTCCTGCAAGTTTACTAGTCCTTGGTGGGAAGGAATAGGGTTTCCACTATCAAATATCTCAAAATACTTTCACATTGAACAGATAATTAAGAGGTTTCCTGAGCTGAACAGCAGTGTAAAAAGCAGAGAGGTTTCCCAGACCAAGGCCACTGTTGTCACTCTTCATAGAATCATAGAACAGTTTGGGTTGGAAGGGACCTTTAAAGATCACTTAAGTCCAACACCCTGGCAATGAGCAGGGAGATCTTCAACTAGATCAGGTTGTTCAAAACCCAAGGCAACCTGACCTTGAATGTTTCCAGGGATGGGAAATCTACCACTTCTCTGGTCAACCTGGGCCAGTATTTCAGAACCTTCATTGTAAAAAAAGTGTTCTTAATATTTAGTTTGAATCTACCCTCTTTTACTTTAAAACCATTGTCTCTTGTCCTATTGCTACAAACTCTACTAAAGATTCTGTTCCCATCATTCCCCTAAAGCCCCTTTAGGTATTGAAATGCTTCTAAGCCTTCTCCTCCAGGCGAAGCAAACCCAGCTCTCTCAGTCTTTCCTCACAGGACAGGTGCTTCATCCCTCTGATCTTTTTTGTGGGTCTCCTTTAGGTCTGCATCAACAGGTCCATGTCTTCCCTGTACTGAAGTCTCCAGAGCTGGATGCAGGACTCTAGGTGGAGTCTCACAAGAATGGAGTAGGGGCAGAAGATCACCTCCCCGGACCTGCTGGACACATTTCCTTTGCTGCAGTGCAGGATGCAGTTGGCTTTTTGGGCTGTGAGACCAGAAAACAGGCCATTGCTGCAGACTCCTGCTGTTGATTTGCAAAATTAGGAAGACGCTTTAGATCAAGACCAGACCATTTGTAGCTTAATGCATCTATCAAAGAGAAGAAATATCTGTAAAATAAGTAAATTTATGCCTTGGATGTAGGATAGGTGTAAGTGCAGCAAGTAAAGTAAAATGAAGAATTCTATGGCAGCAATACTTAAACAGATCCAATTTCTAGACAAGTGCCACTGTAATCAATAGAAGCTCTTATCTAGGAATCCTTACATGCTACCCCAAACATGCTACTACTCTTTTAACCTTTAGTATTTTTATAAAATCTATATTTATCATGTAAAATCATATCCATTTCTTTTTTGATCATGTTTCCCCAGGCAGGTGGTAAGAAACCAGTTCTTCTGGTGTTTTCTCTGAGGCCAGATTGTTCTCTTTAAAACAAAGTAGGAGGGAATGCCAACTATGCACTTTGGTACAACAGCATATGCTGATCAGTGGAGCTCAGGCTGTAATTACATATGTTGTTTTATCCTATATTATGTCCTTCTATTTTCTTACATTTTGTATTTCAGTTGGAACTCAAAATCAAACATATAGATCAATTGCTGTTATTCCCTGTTGACGTTCTGTTCCTAGGATCCCAAATCAGCTCTCTTACCTAATTATTATATTTCTCTGCATTAGCCTTAAATGATTGCAGTCAAATACTCTTTTTATTAAGAAGTATTTCATGCAATCTATTATTTTTTTACTTAACCCTATAGCCTAATTCAAAACATGAAAAATATTTGCAGCAAATTTAATCTAAGGTGAAGGGTAATAAACTATTCAGGAATCCCATGATTCATAATCTAGTTATGTCCTCAATTAGGTAAGGCATGTCTGGTCTAGGAATGAAAATCAGTAGTACCTGTTGTTCTCAGTGCAGGGTGTCAATGTTTGGCACACTGTGGAGTCACAGAGCAATTGAGGTAGAATGGCACCTCTGAGGATCATCTTATCCAACCTCTGTTCAGAGCAGGGTCAACTAGAGCAGGTTGGCCAGCTAGGGTTTGAGTATTTCCAAGGATGGGTAGTCTGCTATTGAACTGAGAAGCCTCTTGCAGTGTTTGACCACCATCACAGTGAAAGCCCCCTTATTTTAAAGTGCAATTTCTCATTATTCTGTTTGTGTCTGTTGCCACTTGCCCTGTTACTGGGTACTGCTGAGAAGAGTCTCTCTCTGTCTTCTTGACTCCTTGGCATCTAGGGGTCTTTTATAGCCATTAATGATATCTCCCCTGTGTCTTTGTTTTTGTATACTGTGAAAATTGAGGGGGTGTGTTATCAAATGGACAGAGGCACAAGAGAAATAGTGTTCCATACTGCAAATACAATATTTTATTTACAAGTATCTTGCATATAGTGCAAATTCACTTACACAAACAACACCTTGGAAGTTCTGATAGCCAAAGTAGAGGATGTTTCTGGTTTAAAACTGAGGTTCCCAGACTTGTTTAGGTGGACCTCGTGGCTCTGCCTTTTCCACAATGTCCTCCCTCATTTACCTTCTACCTCTGTCACTGACTTCACCATCATGGGCACTCATACCTTTGCTGTACCTACACAGGCATGTGGCACTGCTTGTTTCAGAAAATGGTACAAGACCTGGAGTGACCCTGACTCTCTTTTATTCAGCTTCTTAGTACCACACCACTAAGCATCACTCTCATCTTTCTTCACCCTACATTTGTTTAATGAATGTCAACCCTGAAGACCCAGAACAGCCGCTGAGCAGTCCCTGTGTGTTTTGGTCAATACCATCCCATAAAAGACACCTTAGCTTGTGTATGTGGTGCTATTATAATGATAATAATAGCATGGTTTGGAAGTTTCAGTATCTGAAAAGATAAGGCTGTGTCAGTGAAAGTTGCTCCCAAGCTAATTGCCTCCTCTTTTCAGTAGCAGTTAATTAGCTTTGACAGAGCACTGTGTTTAGGAGACTCCAATAATTCTAGTTCTGGACCTAGCTGAGGAATCTGTGAATGATACAGACATATTCTTTATACATATATTCTCTATATAACTTTCCAGCAGTCCCTTAAAAAACCCCAGCTTTCACTTGCAGAATAGACTTAGGTGTTGTGCCTGGTGTGGAAGAATGCTGAGAGTGGTCCTAAGGTGAGGATGATGACAAGTGCATATTCTGTACAGGTTGTTTTGGGTCACTAGACAGTTTCTGCTGTTATGTGCTCTGTAACACCTCTAGGATGTCTTTGTTTCCTTCCTCTGGGCCTGTTCTTACAACCAGTGATGCCCATTTGCTGGTGTTACACACAAGTCCTATATTATACAGAAGATATTAAGAGGATACTTGTACATATTATTGTGAACAGTTCTCAGAGATGGTTTCTGTACATATAGAAACATCTCTTGCCCATTTACTTGAGATAAATTGGAGAAATACCATCAGCTTCAGGGGCTCTTTGTTTCTAGAAATGTTTTAAGCCTCAGAAATGTGTTGAAGACTGTTTTTTAAATTACAGTGTGGTTGAAAACAAAACAACAAAAGAAAAGTGGGGCATCAATACAGTAGGCATTGTTCAAATTTATTGGGAAATGAGAGTCCTTGTCCCACATGATTATTCTTTCTGATGCTGATCTGGCAGAAAGAGCCATCTCTCTAAGCCCTGAATGGGAAATGTTGATACTTCAGCTTTCTGTCACAGTCAGTTCAAGTGGAGCCCAATACAGATACACACATCTGTGTAAACTGTTCTTTGTTTTGCTTCCTAGGATAATTAAGTAAAAGCCTACTAGATGAGCACAATTACTCAAAATTAATCACTTTCAAGCTAGTTAAATCATGACAGATTAATTGCTTGTATCTATTCCTACATTAGGATTTGTTTTATCAGCAGAAATACCCAAGTAGCTCTCCTGTTCTGGTAAATAATTCATCTTTTTACGAGAAAATTGTAAATATTTGTTTATTATAATCAATTATACTTTTAATTAACCTTTAAAAATAAGGTGGCTTTTATTACATTTTGTATGTCTGATATTCGGCTATGCTTATCCCAAGCAAATTTTTACACCTTGGAAATGTTCAAGGCCAGGTTGGATGGGTCTTTGAGCACCCTGGTCTAGTAAGAGAACCCTGCCCAAGATCTCTAAGGTCCCTTCCAACCCAAACCATTCTATAATTCTGGGATTATTCTGATGCCACTTAGCCTCTTTCTGAAAATTTGGGATATGTAATGACACTCTGGGAAAAGCAGTCTGACATTAACTTTGTATGTACTTTATGACAGAGGATGGGCCTCAATTTGTAGAGGCAGTTAAGGAATTTAAATACATTATGATATTCTATGATATAAGGAAGAAATTTTTTTACATTGAAGGTGATGAAAAACTGCAACAGCTTTCCTAGAGAAATGGTGGATACCCCATCCCTGGAAATATTCGAGGTCTGGTTGGGCTCCGTGCAATCTGATTTAGTTAGAAATGCTTCTGCTCATTGCAGGGGAGTTTGAACTGAATTACATTTATAGGCTTCCTCCCACCCAAACTTGTTTATGATTCTATGATTCTGTGATTCTGTTTCAAGCAAGTTTGTTTTTTTATCATCTCTGGTGATGAAGTTTCACATTAATTTTTTGGACAGTCAAGAATATAGCTTCTGTGTATTACTAACATGTGAAAGATCTGTTACTTATTTGCTTTAAGCCATGCAAAATTTTTCTCTGTGAAGAGCACTTACAGTCCGTCAAGGTTTGAAGTCACCTTAAGTTTAGCCATTCAAATGTTAAGCTCATAAATTATTCTGGTTATCTCATTCTGTAATCACTGGAAAGCAAATGAGAGAGGCATTGTCAAAGGATGACTGATTCCACCTAGAAATCCATACTGTGATCACATTAATTAATTTTTCTTAATGGTTAAAGTTATGTGAGATGAATACAAGCACTTGTTGCTAGTACCAAAGACTGCAAAACAGAAACACTACTGTCTGCTGAGCAGATCTTGTGAGGTTGGATAAGAAATCTGATATTCTGTCTCACTGGCATTATATGGTAGTTTATCCTGTCTTTTCAACTTAGTAAGGTAAGCCCTGTCCTCTGTAGGCAGATCTCTCCCTACTGACTCTAAACAGGCCAAGGACCTCATAGTTTTGATGTCTTGCTTTAAAATAGCTTATGTTAAATGAATTCCATTCACAAAGTCTAGAAAGTCTGATGGTTATTTAGATATTATTGTCATTTTGGGTTCAGGGCAATTACATATTACTAGAAAACACTTAAAAGTAGAATAAGTGTCTGAACCTGTATTTTTTCAAAACATTACTTTAAGGTTTATGATTTTACAGATTTTAATGTTAAAAATCCCCACAGCTCTCCAATACCTCCTGCCTCAGGTTTTAGCTTTTATGTTTTTCAGATTTTGCACTGTTTTAGTGTGTAGTTCTGAGCTTCATATTAAAGGATGGTAAGCTCTCTTCACAGAGTACCTAGACAAAACAATTCCTTTCCTAGCTTGGGACCAAGGACAACCACCCAAATCTCAGGCCCAAGAGCATAAACAACAGCAGAATGAAGAGAGAAAAACAAGAAGGATGGGACTTCATAACCTAAAGCTATAAATGGACAATTAACTCCAATATGCTAATGGACCAGAACTTATAAAAGTGAGAGACCTTGTGACCAGTTGTCTATTTTGTGACCATTTTGGGTTCATCTTGGGTGTAGCCCTGGCTGGGCTCTTGTACTGCCCAAGGTTTATCCACTGAGGCCTTTTAATAAATATCTACTTTATTCTTGAACTCCGTCTAGCCTCTGTTCTAGGTCAGCCTTCACAAGGCATCAGTTCTATGATAATAAATATTAGAAAAGTTAATTCTAATGGATGCAAGACCCTCTGCATTTTACTGTTATTGTTTCAAGAATGTCGTACTGCAGGGCTGGAAACAGTTTTGCTGAAAGAAAGGAACCAAAACCTTGCCAATCTTGAATTTTATTTTTGAGTTCAAATAGAAGTCACCAGAAAAAAAAGTGTGTGTCAGGGGATAAGTGGGAAAATTACAATGCTAACAAATAAGAAAAGGATACCTTAAATACATATTAAAAATTCTCAGTTGAAAGTAACAGGGTGCTGACCTAGAACAGATTGAGATTAATGACAAGTGGTTCTGCTATTGTATTGATCAGTGCCTGTGGCTATTTAGTAGATGATAAAACACACAACATTGATTAAGGCTACTGGCAAAATGTTTTAGATGTCAAAGCTTTAGCACTTTTCTTAAAGCTCAAAATAAAGGTTTTAATTACATGTATATGATGGAATGTATGCATAAACATACATAGAAATAAATAAATAGTTTTGTCTATATAATAAAATGTTTAAGAACTACTGGCAAAGGCATTGGTTTAATGGTATAAAGCCATTTAGATTTAATACATGTCCTTTACCACTATATCAGCAAGCTGTCGTGTAACTAGTAGATCATACAGTCAATAAAATTAGCAAAAGAGTATATACATGGAAAACCAAACATTTTAGCTCTTATTGTATAGAGACTTATCAAAAGAAAGGATATTGAAATGTTTGTTACCTGAGAGATCTGTTTCACGCTTAGAATCTTCCTGTGGGGAAAAATATAGATCTGAACTCATTAGTGACACAGTACAAATTGCTGAAACATTGAAAAGATTTAAGAGAAAATGAATGAAATAGGAAGAAGACATAAAAAATAAACAACTTCATCACGTAAAGAACTAATTATAGTAGCATTGGTTACTTTGGCAAATTGTCGTTGGGATTGTAAGACATAATTGAACTTCCAGAAAGCACAGCAATTACCTCAGAAATGAATGTCAACTTTGTAGAATCTTCCAGGAAGAAAAAATAGTGCTGGCACAAGCATTGAAACGTGTTATGAATTTCCTAGGCTTTGATTTTATCTGGTTTCTGGAGTTCCAAAATTGTCTGTTCTATTTCCTCTTGGAGCAAATAGACTAAATGTGGCCTCGGTCAGAGCAATAACTACCATACACTGTGTTCATTCACAGACTGTATCAAAGTGTGCAAGTGTGCACAAAACCCCAGAGGGAGGGGATATATTTCACATGCAGAAGCTGTTCCCCAGTGCAAAATGAGGAACTGCAAACTCCTTAATTGGGTCACTTATATTCAGGCACCTTTTACCATTCACAGAGATCCTGCAAGCAGGATATACAGCTTAAATGTTCCAAGCAATTATTTATTGTCTCATATACACAGCTGATAGAAATTCATGCTACTACACTTAGCATTAATTTGCTCACTGGCCCTGATCAGACACCAGATGAGTCTTTGCTGGCCAGGCAGTCATTAGTCAGCTGTAAAAGTGCTGCATCCACTCCTTGCAGAGGGCTGATCCTCAGTCTTGCTAAACGTCCATCTACTGATTCTCTGTGTTTTTTTCTTAGGACTTTATTGCTTAAGAAAACCTGTCAGTTGTTTTTTCTGGTTTTGTGGGGATTTTTTTGGTTGATTTTGTTTGTTTCTTCCTTTAATTTTGAATTGGTAACTATTACTATCTCAACAGATTTACTTCTGTCTATGTTTTTGTTTTTCTTATCTTGCTTGACTTCAATCTGTGTACTTTGTCACATGTCAGCAGCAATTTTCTCTGACAGAAAGCCACCCAGCTGTGCTATACAAAATTGGGGGTTTGATCACAGAGAGATAAACCCTTTGGCCATGGGTTACAGGGTCTTATATATTTGTGTTGCCCTATCTGGTAACTTGATCAAGGTCATGTGCAAAGCTCCAGCCATCTGGGTTAAAGATACATATAAATTCCTGAAATTATCTCAGTGCTTTTCAGCTTCCTGATCCCTAACCCCTTTGTCTTACAGTCAGCCTGGCAAAATTCCAGAAAAACATCTACAACACTATTTTGTAATAAGTGTAATCTAAATCATAGATGAATGAATAAAAATTTGATAAAAGATGTTGCATTTCTTTGCGTGATTCTTTTTTATTCACGCACAGCATAGAAATGATAGATGTCAAAATGAAAATGTCAGCATCTACTCTTCTTATACCATTTTACTTCTGTGTTTACTGATCTGAATGAATCTTTCTTCAAAAGCATTACAAATTTTTTAGTTCTGTCCAGTGGAGTCAATAGAAGTCAAGATGTTCTTTTTTCTTCTGTGGAATGATCACTGGGCAGTTTGACCAATTCCCAATATGTGAATGCCAAGAGGAGGGAAGAAATAATGAAAAAACAATACTTTTTTATCATAAAAGATAGTGGTGAGGACCAGGGGGAAAAAAGAACAGGTAACTTAGGCATTTATGTTATTATATTTATATCTGAACTATTGCCCCACAGTCCCTATACATTCTGTGTGAGAAATTGTTTCATATAGGAGAGATTATTTCTGCCCTGCAGCAGTCATCTAAACTGAATCGGATGGATTATTCAGGTGAAGTCCTCAATGACTGGAAAAATGGAAACATCACACTCATTCAAAAAAGGGTGAAAATGAGGGCTCTGAAAACTACCAAACAATCAATCTCACCTCTATGCTTGATATGATCATGGACCCACTACTCCTGGAAGCTCTTTCAAGGTACGTGGAAGACAGAGGTGATTAGCCAGTGATCATGTCTTGACCAAGGGCAAGTCATGCCTGGCTAATCTAGCAATGGAGTGACTGTGTTGGTGGATAAGGGCAGAGCAAACAATGCCATCTACTTTGATTTCTCAAGGCCTTTGATGTGGTCCCATACAACATTATTACTTGTAAATTGGAGTTGATGGATATGGCGTTGATGGATAGACTGGTTGATGGATAAGAAATTGACCGGAGGACCACATCCAAAGAGTTATGGTCAATAACTCAACATCCAAGTGTCAACCAGCAATAAGGGTTATCCCTCAGAGGTCCATACTGCGAGCAGTGCTGTTCAACATCTTTGTTGATGGCACAGATGGTGGGACTGAGTGCACCCACAGCAAGTTTGTGGGTGACACCAAACTGAGTGGTGCAGTTGATACACTTGAGAGAAGGGATGCCATCCAGAGGGCCTGGGCAGGCTTCAGTGGAATAACTTTTTGACATTCAACAAGACAAATCCTGCATTTGAGTTGAGAAATCCCTGATATCAATGTAGACTGCGGTGTAAACAGATAGAGAGTAGTCCTGAAGAGAAGGGCTTGGGTGAGTGAAAAACTGGACTTGAGCCAGCAATGTGTACTTGCAACCCAGAAAGACTATCACACCCTGGGTTTCATGCAAAGCAGCATGGCCAGTTTGTAAAAGGAGGTGATTCTTTCCTTTCACTGTACTCTTGTGAGACTCCACCCGGAGATCTGCATTCAGCTCTGGGGCTGGTAGTACAAGAAAGGCATGGAATGGTCAGAGTGGGTCCATGGGATGGCCATGAAAATGGTCAGAGATCTGGAATACCACCTCTATGCGTACACTTGAAGAGAGCTGTTCAGCCTGGAGAAGATAAGGCTCCAGGAAGACCTTATTGTGGCCTTTTAGTACTTTAAGTGGGCTTGTAAGAAAAAAAGAGAGCCTTTTTGCCAGGACCTGTAGTGACAGGACAAGGAACAATGATTTTAAACTGAAAGAGGGTAGGTTTAGATTGGATATATGGAAGAAATATTTTCATGCTGAGGGGGGTGAGATGATGGGATAGGTTGCCCAGAGAGGTTGGGCAACATCAACTTCCCCACCTTTTGAAGTGGTCAAGGCCAGTTGGATGGGACTTTGAGCAATCTCATCTAGATCTAGTGGGAGATCTTTCTGTGCATTACAATGAGGGCTGAACTATGTGATCTTTAAAAGTAATTTCCAATCCAAACAATTGTATGATTTTAAATGTGCTGCTTTCTATTTGCTTAATGTAATTGAAATAAGTACTTCACATGGAGGCCTTCAACACAGATGTCTAAAATCAGGTGAATTGAATCCTATCCATGGTGTTTTCAATGACTAAATGAATATGTTTGATGTTGAAAAAAATTGATTAAAAAGGGAATAGAAAGAATTATCTACGGAATTCCTTTCAATACTTGAAAGTGCTGTTCAGGGAAGTGGAGACTTGGCATTTGTAATTGTTTTCTTATTTCAATTTTGTTTCAAGGGGAATTTTGGGAAAAGTGTTCTTTTTTACATGTAAATATGTTGCTGAAGCAATATGGGAAGACCATAATGATTTTATTGTAAAAATGGAAATATGGGAGACTGAGTAGCACTTTGTTAGAATTTAAAAATATTACAATAATTATTAAACAGAATTTTAGTGGGTTCTTTTCCCCCTGCATGATGAAATACTATATAATACTTTGAAATGGAATATTATAAATAGTGCTTTCTTCCACTTGAAGGACAAAGAATGCGTTTTCACAAAATGAAGAAACTTTCACAACAAAAAATTAGTAACACCAAACTGATTGGAAACTCTAGAAATTGTAACTCAATATTTGAAGCCTGAAGTTGTAGGAATATATACTGAAGAAGGTATATTTGAGAGACTATATGACATGCGGATGATATTAGCAGGTATTGTCAAATCTTATTTTTGTAAATCTGAGACTCCTCTTTGACTAAAAACATGGATACACAAGCTACTGTTATTCTTCTATTTCACCAATATTTTACTGTTTAACTAAAACTTGCAAGAAAATGCTGAAAAATATATTGTTCTTTCATTATTTTTTCCCTTGAAGTGTTATTCTATATACTCTTGAAGTTCGTTAAGTACATCATGAGAATTTTCATATTTTGAGCGTATAATGTTGGTACCTCTCTCTTGTGTTGTTTGTATTTCAATAGAATTGTTCTAAATATAGTTCCAGACAGTGAGATTTTATTGGTATTTTTTCAATGGGATTTTGTTTAGAGNATTTTTTCCCTTGAAGTGTTATTCTATATACTCTTGAAGTTCGTTAAGTACATCATGATACTGTGGCAGTATTTTTATTTGCTTTTTTGTTGTCGTTTTCTCTAAACAACAAAAAGCAAGAAAAAGATAGCATTTAAACATGCAAATTACTAGGAACCTTGATTGCTGAGCTAGAACTGAAAAAAAAATGTGGCCTGTTAAAAATATGACATCAACGTATTGTTAACCAGTGAAGAAGAAAACAGTATTCCTAAGCATATGAGAACCTTTCAGTTATTGTAAGGAAAAGTCCTCAGACTTTTCAGAAGCTCACTGTATGTTTAATTATATATTTGTCCAAGTATTGTATATTGTTTAAGATAGCATACAAGACTTTGTGGAGATAAACATCAAGTTGATGAAAATGTATTGTTCCCAGTTTTGTCTAGCTTTACATTTCCTGGGCTAAGAAGTGGAGCAGAAAAATCAAATACTGTAAAACTCACCCCTGACAAAACACTTTCTTGTGTTTGTCTTGTGTGGTCCTCAGTGCATCTGGAAATGTAGCAACTGTCCTAGTCTTTTTGAACTTGAGTCCTCAGGGGATGAGTGAAATTATCTTCTCTCCTGCTCATATTAGCATGTCTTATCTTTATTTTCTCTCTTGATTAGTTTAGTGTGCATAGACATTATGGGTATTTTCTGTGCTGTCAAGTCATCTTGAAGCTCAGACTTGAGCATTTAAGCTCAAACTTCCTGACTTTCCACACTACCTATTTTGTAATTCAACTCTGTCTCTGGCATGGGGTTATCTGGAGTTCACTGATCTGGGTCAATGCCTGAGACTTCACAGCAGGCAGCAGGAGTGTGGACATGGGCAGCAGGAGCTATGGGGCCTCACTGGAACAGGCAGAGCAGCACAACAAAGTGAAACCAGGCGTGACATTGGGACTGGGCTGAGAGTGGGAACTGCACACAAAAATGGCAAGGAGTGCTCCTTTTCCATAGCTGTAGAAGAGCAAGGGATTCCATACATCCCAAAGAGAAAGATTTTGAAAACAGACAGTTTTTTACTAATTAGAGACAATATCTTTTTCCAGAATTTGTATTCCCTATCTCCTCATTCTGTTCTCTAGTTAGATCCAGGACAGTAATTTCACATGAGATTTAGCATTTACCTTTTGAACAAATACAGTAAAGAGGAGAATTCAGACAGGAGATATTGTAGTTGTCTGCCAGAGAAAAGTTACTGGATATGAAAACCGTACTGAACAACACTTAACCATCCATAGTTTATTAAAAAAAAACAAAACAAACAACTTATAATTTCCTCTACTTCTATGATTTCAAGTGGGGTACTTTTTTCCCCCAATATTTCATTTTTTAATTTTCATAGCACATCTATATTAATGGCAATCTATTTACCTAATGTGATATTAGACCAGCTATACAGTAGAAAGATGAAAGAGTAAAATCTTCAGGTTTTGAGCTGCTCTAAATATAGTTTCTAATAAATTTCTTATATTTTTACATAGATTTTATATAATAATCCAGTCATCTGTGAACATTCTTTGTTAAACAGTGGGGTGCTTACATATATACTTGCTTTGAAGTCTCTTAAGAGAAAACTTACATAAGAAAAAACACTGGGGCTGCCAGTGTATGATAACATGTGATCATGCAAAGATCCTCACAGCTGTGACAGTTTTTCTCAAGAACTTTTTTTATCATAGAAATACAGAAGCAGAAATACAGAATACAGAAATACAGAATTTAGGTTGGAAAAGACATTTAGGATCACAGAATCCAAGAGTTAAACCAACACTGCCAAGCCCACGTCTAAACTGTGTCTCTAAGTGACACATCCACATGTCTTTTAAATATTTCCAGGCATAGTTATTCAGATATTTTAAAAATATCCCGACTGGTATCCACACCTTGCTTCATTGCTTTATTAACCTCCAGATGACAATAAAAGTTACTAATGTATTTCAGGGCTCAGTTGAGATGTGGCCATAGGAATGAGTATACTGGAAACTGGATCTTGGTGATAAAATGCTGTATTTAAAAGGGGAGACAATAGAAGCTGGGACAACAGTTTTGTATGTTCAAATCACTGCTGGCTGTTCAATTTTTTGCTTATATTCGTACACCTTACTTATATTCTTAAATCTTTGTTTATTCTCCTTGAGAGTCCTTTCTTTCCTGCATGGGAGAAGTGTACTAAAATTAAACAAATATATGGCCCAAGAGTGATTATGTATAAGCAGTTTTTCTTCATTTCAGTGCTGGTTGTTTATGAAATATGCATGAGGCACAAAATTTGCATCTGCAGATGCACACACACTGCAGATCCTGCATCTGTTGGTTAAAATCAAAACAGAACAACAGTAACAAGAATTATCAAAAACAGCAAATTGAAAACTTCCCCTTCAGAATCTCTTCAGATCTCTTCAGTTAAATCTTGGGGGAATATTCAAAACAATGTGCTCTTTGTATTGTGGTTGGTTTTTGTTTTTTTTTATTTTCCTTTTCCTGGCCTTTCTGAACCAACCACTGGAAATGAAGCTTTTATAGCAACCTGTGACAAACAGTTGTGTTCACTGTGTGTTGAAACATTACCCAGTTGTCTCATCACCATGACTTTAACTTCTGCAGTGGCTTTGAGACTTCCATGGCTTTGGTTACTGACACAAGCAGAGTTGTTCAATCTGAGATATAAGTTATGATGCTTTGTTTTCTAATTTGACAAAGTTTGTAGATAAAAATAAACCCCAAGGATATTTATAATCAAAGCATGCAGATGCATCCCTCCAGGTTTGTCACAATCTGTGGCATTCTTTTTTTGCTGGCATAATTCCATGATTACATAGTACTGAATGTCAAGCTACACAAGAAAGACACTTCTCACTGCAATATCTGGGTTACTCTGCATTAGGAGGCTGACAGGTAAGAAGAAATGAAGGGTCTGATGCTCTGTGAACATCTAGGACAAGCTGCACTGTAAAATTTTATTGATAATTAGAGATAGAGCTTAATGAGAATATAAAAATCATATGGTTATTTTTCAGAGTTGAGTTTTTAAGCCTATTTTAGCAATCTGAGGTTGAAAATGTATTTTCTACATTTACATTACATAATTTGTTTAAACAATTTTCAGGGTGCCTAGAGGTTTTAATAAGTATGTTTCCTACTTCTGCACAAAGTCAATTCCCCTTCTGTTATTAAAGAAATTCTAATAAGATTAAGATTAGGTAAAGCAGAACCTGAAGATTTCAGATGTTATTTCTCTGGCAAGATGAAAGAGAGTGAGTTCTTTTTACAAAAGAAATCAGAGGGAACAAAAGGCAGCAGCTTTTTTCAACTTTTGCTGTATTCCACAACATTTTTTACTCCTTCTGTCCACTGAAGTATGTTTTTCACCCAAGGGGTCTCATTCTGAACACATTCAAAATAGATGCCACTAGAGCCACAGACCAAAATGATTGTGGTGTGATGGTATGTATCTAAGAGAATTTTAATGTTTCTAAAATAGCTAGAAGTAAATTTTTTCTGTATTTAATATAGAATGTCAGTAATTGTCAGTAATTGTGGCTTGGTCTTTTTTCACTTGATAAACTTTGGGTAGCATAATGGGGACACATTGGAGGATGCAGCTGTCCTCTGTATATTGGTGAAGTCTGTGAAATGATAAAAGTGTCTAATGCTACTGAAATCTAAGCGTGGAAATCTAAGTGTGATATAGCCAGGTTTTCTTGCACTATGATCAAAAATCTGGACAATAAATTATGACTAGTTGTATCTAATTTTATATGTGAAAGAAGATGAGAAATCAGACAATCCAGTTGTAACAGTTGTTTTTTCTCTTCCTAAAACTCAGGGTCATATGGATTAAGAGTCATAGTAGACTGAGCTTTCAAAAGAATTCTGTAGGAAACATATGCCCACTACCCACTGAAGCACAAGATCACCTATCAGCAGTTAAAGCCCCTGTGGAGGACTGGGAAGCAAAATAAAAAGCCAAAAGCATTTTATTTCTCTTTTGCATAACTCTCTCGATATAAGAATATTTCACATTAGACTTAAAAGGCCAAAACCTTCTACCTTTATTTAGTTTTAAAATAATAAAAGCAAGTCAACAAGGTCTAGGAGGTCTACTAATAAGTTGAATAAGATTACGATGGAACTTGGTTCCATCCAAACTCTTGTCCTCACATCTTCAATTAACAAAATCCTAAATCTTGATGGACTTGCAGTTGTATCACATTGTCCTTACAATTTGTCAATTATTTTCTGTCTTTAATATGCTGGAATAGTTTCACACAAGTAGAAGGGACTATTTAAGCAGGTAACTGTCGTGGAAGCCCAGAAGAGGCTAACATGGACGTGTCACACAGCAGCAATAACCGGGTAGCCATGGAACCAGCCCAGACTGTTGGTAAGAACACGCTGAGCGAACAGGCAAGAAAGAACGGGATGTGAGGAGTTGGGGGCTGTATGGAGGCAGGGCAGCACTTTTCTGGACAAAAAATTCTGTGTCTCGGAGATAAGCACAAAACACTGCAGGGCAATTGCAGGAACGAGGCCAAAGGAGGCATGGGCTGGTGGCCAAAGGTCGGTCCAGTAGGGGAGGAACCTAGACCACCAAAACGCCCCCAAACCCTTCAGCCCATTTCCAGAATGGTCTCCAAGAATGAACTGCACAGGAAAGCTAATTATCATGGAAAGTGAAAAACATAGCCCCAGGGTGGGGAAAACTCAGCTATAAAAAGGTCCTCCCACAGAGCCCAGGTGGAGCACCCCCAGGACCCTGGACACCACATCAGCTGGGTCAGTGCTGGAGCCAAGATCATTCTTTCTTCCTTCGTTGCTGTTCTGTTGAAGTTTGAAAAATAACTCTTACATTTTAGTGATAACCTTTGTTGAAAACTTGTCTTTTTCTCTGATCATCTTTCTTCTGTAGGTTAAGGTCCCAGCCACTTGGACTCACCAGTTTCCATTCCTCTGGGTAGATATCAACCATTTCTGGTCCTTCACTTCTGAAAAATTAATCTCAGGTATGTTAATATTGCTCGGAAATATGTTGTTGAAGTTATTTAGTAGGTTTTCTGTTACATCTTTCTTTTTAACTGCAGCTAAAAGTAATTATTAAATCAATTAATTTCCTGGCTAAATCCCTGTTTTAAATTATTTCCTTAAAAATATATGTGCTCTATAAACTGCTCTAGAATGAACAAAGCACACTTTTATGCTTATAGTATGTTGGAGTTTTCATGTTACTGAAAATGGGCTTTGATATTTGTTGGCTTAAGTTAAAATTCTATTAAAAACCCTTATTTTTAAAAATGATAACATACTATACTGAAGGAATGGCACACAGTACTTAAAGAAATACAAATTGTTAATTTTTTTCCTTTTTTTTGATGGCATATCCTATTTTTACTCAATATTTTTTTTTTCAGTATTGATACCTATGAAATGGTAGCAGCCTCCTGTCATATTAAATTCTGTCACAATCATGCATTTTATCATCATACTGAAATAACAGAATTTCTTCCACCAGAACTGGAAGGATTCCTTGGGCAATCAGTGGAAATGCCTTATCACTTACTGCATTACAAGGTTCCATTTATAAATACATCAAGCACATCTTTCCAGAACAAATCACACACTGCTCCCTTTGCAATGACACAGCTGGAAGCCTGGTGTCTTGAACATGAGAATGAGGATTAATTTGCAGAACTTTTGTTTTCATAATTCTAATTTTAGTATAGATTTCTTTTACTAAAATATAATAACCTATTTCCTATGCCATATATTTTTTCTCGTGACTTGATTTTGTAAGTAATAAAAGACCTAAAGTAGAAATTTCTTTGCAAGAAATTCTGGAGAAAGACATAGCAAAAATATAAAAGATCAGAAAGAAATTAAAAGCACCCAATATTTATTGTTTGGCTCAGGAACAATGAAGTTGAGAAAAAAAATCATCATAATTTGTTGTCCTTGTGCATGATCTTTGAGATTATAGATTTGGCAACAATGCATAAATAACCAGAAGACAAGATCAGAACAAGGCGTTGAGGAGAGTAACTAAAAGGTCTTCTCAATGTCTTACATTACGTCTCTGAAACTAATCCATCAGTTTAGGAAAGATGCAATCTCTACCCACTTCCTAAATTTGCAAAAATTTGCAAAAATCATTGCAGTCCTTAGAAGATTAGCATATAGGCCAGACATACAGATTCTTCCTGTGGTGTATTAGTTAACCTCCTATGGCATATTGTTTCTTATCCTTCTCATGTTTGATTTTAAAAAGGAGTCTAGATACATTAGTATTTTCAGGAAATGCTAAATTTCAAAGTTAACAGCTGTTACCATGGACAACATCTTCCTAATTTCATTTAACAGCATGGACCTAATTGTCACAAGGATAGGCCATAGACAACAAACACCAAGAAACAAGGTCCTTTAGTGTTGAATGACAAGTAGAAAACAGGATTTAGTAAAGATCTGTAAGAAAATATCTCTTCCCTAATGGGAAGTCAATCTCCTTACAAGCAAACATCAAAATATTTGTACAGCCATGAAAAGGAGGACTGACAGGCCACTTCAGTGCTGCTTTTATGACAACTTAAAACATTTCAAAGGACTTCCTTTTTGCATACAGACAAATGCTCAGTCTAACCCACACCTAGATTAACACAATGGCAAGGTTTCAGAGTGCAAAGGGACGAAAGGTGAGGAAATGTGAAAGTAGAGTTTGCAGCACAGCATTGCTGAGCATTCTGTGAGTGGTACAGAAGGCTTGCACATATGGGTATTTGTCATATGTTAGTTAATGTCACCAGAATGGCAGGGAGACATTTTTAGCTCTCTGAGGAATTTTTAACCCTCCTCTTTCCCTCAGGCATCTTCTAACTATTGTTTCTGCCTCCTCCTTGCCAGATGTGTGCAACTGTTCTCCCTGGACTGCAAGAACAGCTATCAACTTGGATCAGGCATAACTGCTTTAAATTGGTGTCACTTTCTTACCCTGCCTTTGCTACAGGTCACAGAAGGACTCACAACTGGACACAATCTCTCCGCTTGCCCTAAGCCAGTGCAATCCCCCAGCCATTATATTTCTTGAACTTGATGTAAGACTCTATTAAGTATCCATTGATGTTTGCATAATTCTGCAGTTCAAGAGTCTGACTATCTACAGCATTTATTAATTAGCATGAGCTAAAGTTTCAGCAGGAAGACAGCATTTACATTCCAGACAATGAAGACACTACTCATGACACTAAGTGGGCAAAGTTTATGGGGAAATGTAGCATATTTCACTTCATTTTAATAAAGGCTATTCTTTCTGCTTACACATTTTGCCCTGATTTTACCACCAGACCAAGTAGAATTCAGGGTCTATTTTTCAAGTCAGATAGGAATCACAAGCTTGAATCAGGTCCTTGGCCTCCATTTAGGAAATTAGGGTTTTTATAACAGGGAATAAATTCTTTTCCTTTCTTGGTGGCACATAAATGTTTCTCAAATGGGGAAGAGTGTTATTGGAATTTGTCCTGTCTTGGTTCAGCCTACAGCCCATTCTTCATGCCTTTGTCATTTGTATATCTTGATCAAGGTGATTAAGAGCTTTATATTTTGCCTCTCCAGTTTTCTGTCCTTGTGAATGCTGACAATGGAGGAATAAGGAACAGAGAACTTCAAAGCAATTCCCACAACTGAAATTCAAACTCCTACCTACTCCAGAGACAGAAAAAGAGTGTCAGTGAGACTGAGCATTTCTGAATCTTTTTAGGCTTGCTTTCAGTGCTTCTCAGAAATGTGGATATTTTCAGACTACAAGTGGAGGAAGTTAGATTGCTCTGGCTTTGCTCATTCAATATCCAATACTTTATGATGAAAGAGATTATTAAAGAAAGCTGTGATGTGTCAATGCACAGCAAAATTGCACTGAACCCAAGGATAAATGTGCACAAACCATGCATCTCCTTTTTCCATTCTAGCATTTATATATTATTTATGTCTGCACTGAGAAAATGAGAAAGATATTAATGAAGTCTTTTTTAATGTCACTTAGCAGTATTTCAGCATCTACTTTCCTGCTACAGGCCACAAAGAGCAAGTTTTATATATATTCCCATTCAGAAGAGAACAATAACTAGATGACCTTCTGATCTTATCATAACATATTATTATTATGCTGTGTTGTGATCAAATATAAAGATAAAAAATTAATGTAAAGTAGCTTTGAACTTTCCTAGGGAGAAATAACAACAGGAACCATACTTATGTGTCTATCCTCAGATTTTTGTCTTTTGAGCAGAGCAAGAACCTGAGAAAGCAAGCGTGTTTCCTTTTAAATTTATTTCACTACAGAAATCACTTTCCATTTTGTTGAGTGCTGACTATATAGTCCTCTCTAAGCAAATTCTAACTGTTTTGCATAGGAAAAAATAGTGTACCAGGCTAAAAATGATGCTGTGCTGAAATATTTCCCTCTTTTTCCAGATATGATTTTGATCAAGCCACCAGGCTGTCTAAGCCAGCTATACTACAATGCCCAACAAGAGGGATGATTATGAATTTGAGCTCTGAGCAAAACATTAAGTGTGGAAAACATAAATGCAAACATTGCAATTAGAAAATAGCACCTAAGGAATTTCTAGCCCCTTCAACAGTGCCCGTTGCCTCTGTTGGGACAGTGGCAGTAATTTTACAATGCCTTGTAGTAATTTTACAAATCCTGCATCAATTAGTGGACATTAAAGAATTAAAGGTTCATTACTTCTACATGTTCTTAACAGAGTTAAGAAGACCTAAATCTCTGTTTACTTCTTCCGGGCCAAATGAAGCAGCTAGGTAGCTTGAATAAGAATTTCTTATACAGCAAAATGAATAATTTATTCTTTGATTCCTTACTAAGCAAGAAAAAAAAAGAAAAGAAAAAAAAGAAAAAAAAAAAAGGCACTGTTGAAGTATCATGCCAAACAATTTTTCTCTGCTTAGAAAAACAATAAAACATACCCAGAGGCTTGATCTAGATAGGTCATTCCATGCAACCAACACTTTTTTTATTTTATTTTTATTTTATTTTTTTTTTTTTTTAATTTAAGAGTTTCTGAGAGCCTTTGTTAGTAATATGAAACATAGAAAAAAACTTTAAATTAGTGTCGTGGTTTAACCCCTGCCTAAGTGCTACACAGCTGCTCACTAACTGCTGCCATTCTTCCCTGGTGGCATGGGGAGGAGAATTGGACCTGACAAGTTTGGATGTGCAGCTCCTCACTGGCAGATCATGAGACACTGAAAAGTCCTTGACTTACAGTAAGCACTATTTAGCAACAAACAGAACATCAGTGTGTTATCAACATTATTCTCCTACTAAATCAAAAACACAGCACCGTACCAGCAACTAAGAAGAAAATGAACTCTGTACCATCTGAAACCAGGACAATCAGATGTTTTAGCCTAAAATAAATGAAATATCTTCACTTTCAAAGCAACTTCCTTAAACTGTTTAAACTATCACTAGTTTCAGCATGTCTCTGGACACGCATTCAAATCAGCTTTAAAGGAAGGTTTTGAAATCCTCAGTTTAGTTTTTTACTAACCATTGCTCATAATCCTTTATGCAACACTCTGAGGTCCGTAAAGCTTTCAATAAATAAGTTTAGGTGTGAGTGACCTAACTACAGGGTGGAGTATTAGCTGTCCAGAACATAGGAGAGTGCATGAGAATCTGAAGTGAGTGCCTTACACTGAGAAAAAGGAAGTACTGAAAGGTTCCCCTTTAAGCATCATTTTCTTCAGGTGAAGAGAGCAAGATGAAGTCTAGCAAGGGATTTTAGCAGATAATTAGAGTTCAAAATTAAACTTCCTTAGGAATATAGTTTGATTTCAATTTTGGTTCCTCTGAAGGCCTTCTGTACAAATGTCTGGTAATCATACCAGTATCTCTCATGGAAACCTTTCAGTAGACCTTCCACCTTTGCCTTGGCCAGTCATTTGTCTACCATCCTCTCTAGACCTGTTTTTCAGCAGAATAGCTAACAAGTAAATTTCACCAGGAATTTCTTTGTCTCTCCTACTACTTTATTAGGCAAATTTCTCAAAGCCCAGTTTATTCTAGCCTTCTAACCTTGCTGTCCCAGTATTCACCCAATTCCCTAATACATTTCTCAACTGGTCTACTGCTCTTAGAGAGCCCCTGCAGACATTGAAATTATTCATGTGATGCCACTGTGCATTTTTCAGACTAATACATAGATAAATTGGACGTGTCCTATCAGATATTAGCCATTTTTTTGAGTAAGAGCCAGAAACAGGAAAGTGTATAATGTCACAGAAATGCTTTAAAGAGTAGGAAAAAAATGCATTTAAGCATAAAGGGGTCTGGATTAAAAAAAAGATGGAAGAGTTTAAGATAATGATATGTTAAGTAGGGAATACTTAGGTTTCATTAAGTAGGACTGCATTTAGCAGTCTAAAAGAAGCATAGAGAATCATAGAATGATCTAGTTCTAACCCCATTCAGCAACTACATTTATTTTGGATATTTCAACGGTAAAGTTTTCTGAATATATCAGGAAAAATAACAGTTCAGGTTAGCTGACTGTGGCCAGATCTCTTTCTTTTCTCTTTCCATTTGAATAGTTAGATAATTTCTTTCATGCTATTTTAAATCCTTTGTAATTTTTTTTTTTTCATTGAAAATACGAGTGGAGTGCATTCACCACTGCTGAAAATCTCCTCCTGGTAGGCATTGTCACATATGACATAGTCTGTTATACTTCATAAAGCTGACACAAAACTCCCCAGTGTCTGTTTAGATAATGTAATTGAATTAATCACTTATAGCAAGCTGCTCATGAGAGGGATATAAAGTAACAAATGTCAGACCTTTGCCAGAACAGAGTAAGACATTATTGGTAAAGAGAGTTTGCATTATACCCAGTGGCAAATTTTGGAGTAGTTTTCATGTTTATATGAAGATATATTGTAGTGGCTGAACTGAGAAAAAAATGTTAAAGTTTACCAATGATAAGATCATTTGTAAAGACATGTGAGTGACTAGGTAATTTCTAAAGATTCATATGTGCTTCTTGGTTTTTTTTTAATTATTTTTTCCCCCTCGCTATTTGTTATCCACAGGGTGGACAGCAATTGAAACTTCACCACGACAATTCCACCAAATGTCTTAAATGACATTGCATATGCAAAGCTATTCTGATAGCACAAAAATACTAGGAAAATCTCTCTCAAAATGAGAAAGATCTTCTCAGCTGAACCCCTATCACACAAATGTACAAAGTGAGGCTTCCAAAATAAGTAGAAGGGGAATAGCTTATTCTTTCCAATAATGTCTTATGTAAATTGTCAGAGAAGTGTGCATTCAAATAATTGAAATGTGTGGCCAGCTACTTTCAGAGATATTTTAATTATTTTAGTAAGAAAACTTCATAGTCTTTGGTACATGACCACAGAACAAAGAATTGGTTTAATCATTTTGCTGGATGATTTGCATTAGGACTCTGGATTTTAGACTTTTTGTGAATATAGCCAATTTTATGGAAGAATCCCCCCAGGAAGCCCCTGATGGCCCTTGATTTTTCCTTCTTCAATGTCAGATATTCTATGAAAAAGCATCTTCATAGTGGAAGATGAGAAATACTTAATATGCTGTAAAACATTTGATATGTGCACAAGGCCATGAATTTTGTTATCTCTAAGAGGTAAATTCTACTCTCAGTGTTCTTTCTTCCTTTTTAATTCCTCTGTAATTGTAGAGAGCATTTCTGAGCAACAACAGTAGTTCTTACTTTACTACTCAGTGCTTACTATGTAAGCACAGCAGATAAATCTAACAGATTGCATACAATATTAAAGTATTTTCTTAGAAGTTGCACAGTCTGGCCTTTATTTCTTGTCATAAATTATTCTATACAAAAGAAACTGTGTGTGCAATAATGTTAATCCCCTCCCAAAAATGCTATTAAAGATACGTCAAGGTTTTGAAGTTTCATACATACTACTAAAATACTGAAATTTAAATCTACCAGACTTCCTTCTCATCAGATGCCATCCTTCCTAAATCTGTCACCATCATAATATGTATGCCACCTTCTTTTTCCCTGACCTGTGTCTGTCTCACTTTTTCCCTCAATAAAATACATTCAAGGAGAGATTTTCCCTTTATCCCTGTTTTGTCTATTATTCTACGGGTTCCTGCGATTCTGTTCTGGTATCTTTAAAATCTATTTATCATAAAGGAACCTGTTTGTTTTGAGTGACTGAGCTATTAAGACCTTTCTTACTGGTTCTGCAGATATAACACCTTTCACCTAAATCTTTCTAAGTGGATTTTTGGCTGGTCATGATGTCATGGTATAAATTCGATTTTTCACAGCGTAACTTGGGCCTATGCAATGCACATGCTAGGATATATGACTAAAAGTCACAGGAACTGACTGCAGAGGACAAAGAGGCAAGTAAAATATCCTTCATCCATCTCCATTTCATCTCTTCTTTGGAAGTTTGATTCTTAAACATGACTGTTTTCCTCAGCTCAACTTTCTCAGGAAGCACGCATCACACTCCTGCCCAAATATTATGTAAATTGTTTTTTGTTCTTATGAAACTCCCTGTGACAGCAGAATGCTCTCCCTGGAACAGTGATGGATTCTCTCCTTCCCAAGTAATGTGAGCCATCCTCTGGTAGGGACAGTTTGACAACTTCTGTCAAGGTCATCTGAGAGAGTAAAATATCTTCTCTAATATCAGGAATTCATGCTGCTGCTTTTCAACAAATAACCTTGGAGTAATGTGTTCCTCCATTTTTCAAATGCAAGAGCATGAGGAAGCTCTAAATGTCTAGTTTTCAGAGAGCAGATACTCCGTGTTTTACTCTAAACTGTTTCACTTCGAGTACCTCAAACCACTAGTCACTTTTGGAAACAGAGATGGAAGTCTCTAGAAAATCACATCAGAGAATGCAAAGGTACCTAATTATTACCTCCCTGGAAAGAATCTACTGCAACAAAAATGTTCTCTACTACTCTGTGATAATGAGCACACAGAGTTGGAAGTTCTGCTGTGACAGCCACACACTGCTAGGGATTCTCTATCAAGATTTTATACTAGTTTAATTCTTGTATTTTTGCTGACACTTTAAGGAGTTCTACTTGCAGTTGCTGAACAGCCATAGCCAAATACCCAAAAGATTTAACAATCCTGCAAGAGTTTTTTTCTGAGTTTAACTGCACTAATTATCACCATCTTCAGGTACCAGTACTTACATAGTGGAGAACAATGCACATATAAAACAGCAGGGAAACTCATAAAACAACATTGTTGATGACTTTGATAAGCCCAGTTATCTCCACTGTCCTGATTCAGTCATTAAAAGAACAAATTCCTGCAGTGGTGCAGCTGTTTCTGATGAGAAAGAGATGTACTATTTGAAGTTCAAAGAGATTAGATAGATAGATAGATAGATAGATAGATAGATAGATAGATAGATAGATAGATAGAAAAATAAATAAATAAAAGAGCAGGAAGTTAAAAAAACATTGCAATCCTGGTGCTTGGAATTCCCTCTCTTCCTCAAATAGATCGTCATTAATATTCTGAAAGATGAGAGATAATAGCCAAATGGGCAAAGATGCATATAAATATATACATATGTGTATATATAGGCCTATAACTTTATTAACAGCCAAGGACTTCAGCAATAAATGATTCTGCAAAACATCAGGAACTTTAAAATTTAAACTATAAAGAGACATATTCCCATCAGTCTTCTGATGAAATGGAGAAAGAATACATGTTTATCAATGCTGCGAGTGATTATCTAGAGAAAGAAAGTGATAACCTTTATCATGTCAGGCTGCTTAACTTAAAATATACAGTTTCTGAGGTGCTGTCAAGTACAGTTAACTAATAAGAGCTCTGCTGGGATGCAGTGACAGTGTGCTGACAATCTCCAAGTCTATGCAAGATCAAGGCGACTTACAACACCATACCAATTATCCGTTGGATATGTAACAGTCCCCTACAACTGTCATGTTTGCAGAAAGAGAAGTGAGAATGAAGAGAGACATGTGGTACCATGGTCTTAGGTGCTCTGAACTAGGAATGTATCACAGAAAATCCTGAGGATGCAGAATCACTGCTACCTTCATCCTTCATGAGGTGCTGTGTGTTTGGCTGGCTGATTGGGTTGTCTCTAGGTGTGCTGGGCTCAGACCAGTTAGAGAGCTGACAGGAAACAGGGTGATGCTACTTGGTACAGAAAAACACATCACCAAGTGGAATATGTATGCAGAGTGGCATGGCATGAATCATTCTTTACACAGCAAATAAATAGCTAGAGCAAAAAATGAACCCAGCGTGTTTCCTAGCAGTCATCTGGCAGGAAACTGTTGTAAATATTTACAGTTATAGTCTTTGGCAGTGAAATCATAGTAGGTATTGCTAGAAATGCTCAATTTAACAGGTCAGCCAGTTGCAGTTATTAATCTGGAAATACTGACAAAAATGATAAAAGAAAAAAAAAGATGTCTTGATTAAAAACTGGAAGTTCAGCACTATCTTATATTCTAAGAATTTTAGTCTTGGTTTGACTTTATTGATAATTTCATTTTTCACAGAAAAATATGATTTTTTGGGGGTTTTCTATTGATTGAAATATAAAAATATGCATTAGAAACCTTGGGGGAAAATACATTTTCTCTTTTGCAGCCCACCAAAAAAATATTATATTGTAATTTGGTCATAGCTATATAAACATGAATTTAATATTCCATTGTCTTGAACAACCTGAATTGTAAATGGCCCAGGCAAAAATAATTTTTCATCATTCTATTCCTAGAATCATCTTAAATGATTCTAAAATTTTTTGCAAAATGCTGCAAATACCATAAGAAATTATCTTTTACTGGTCAGGTGTAATAACTTGGGAAGATTAAGAATTGTGAATGTGTTGACTGAGGTATTAATTTTGTATTAATTGTGGCCAATATTAAGGAAACCAGTCCCTTTTGAAAAATCAGTGAAAAATTCTCAAATCATTGAGAATTGATCAAATCCATTCTTGAAAAGTTCCCTGAAGTAGACGTCTCTTTTAGGACTGGGTATTGATCAGAGGTATATTGACTGAGGAAGAAGATAGGAAGGAAGCTGAACACACTGCAGTGCTGTGCTACAAGTGCCAGCTTAAAACAAGCAATGTATTTCTTCTTGGCAATAACATAGCAAAGATAAAACAGCCTTCTTGGGGAAACCTGTCCATGAACTTTGTCACATCTAGGACTACAAAAGAGCAAGCATCTGAAGGAATAACACTAAATTTCTCTATTAACTCTGTGGGAGAATTTGATGCAGACACAGAGACTGAACAGTGGGTATAAAAAGAGTATAAGAGTTTGAGTTGTTTGGTTTTTACATTTTTTATGATATTTGAAAAATAATGGGACACAGATACCAAGTAGACAAAAATCAGGTGAAGTCTAGTAACTAAATTTAATTGATAAATCAGGCTATGTCTAGATGTTAGATTTTCAACTTTGATGCTTTTTCCTCTTCAGTATAAGTTGTAATATTCTGTGGCATTCTTCTATCAGTCACAATTAACCCTGGTACCGGATCTCAGGCAGGATCTGGTCAGTGTAATAACTTTCTCCAGAAAAAAAAAAAACCCACAGCCATACCCCCAAAATCCCTACCCAAAAGAAACCTGAACAGAGAGGAACAAACTAAAAATGAGTATTACTGTGACACGGAGAACTTCGAGGTCACAGTATTACACTCTTGCCTTTAGAAGTAGCATTCATGGGTTAAGCTGACTGTGCATTCCCCTTTCAGCTGATAGTACCTGTGCTGGGGTCCAAGAGACTGCATTTAGAGCACCACTGAAATGGCAAAGGCAATCCAAAATTTCACCAGAGACATGGTTCTTCCTGCATCTTCTCTGGACTGATGGTAATCAAAGTTTCTGCATAACAGAAACATTGTTCAGCTGGGCTACTCCCTGTGAAACCTTCCTGAAATGTAGGCTGTGCTATCTTAGGAGATATATCTTCCCATGATCTTTTACTTCATTTTAGATAGTCCAGTTTTTAATGCGTCTCATTTTATAGCCCTGGTTGCATTTCATGACATAGGTTGCCTTTATTAATGAAGTGAGAGACCTGAGATTTGGATATGACTCATCTCAGATACAAAGCACTCCGGGCATCCTAATTTTATATGAATAAATTTAAAAAAATTATTGCATATGACTGCATGTCAATTCTTCCTTGATACTCTTCCGTGATACACAGGTGTTGCTTCCCTCAAGTTCTACTTTTGCATTTTTTCCATTTTATGTGGTAAAACTGGAATGAGGCCCAAGAAAACTAATAAAATCAGTCAGGAGTGAAAATCAGTAAGAATTTTGTGACATGGATTGTAATTTTTAACAGGGAATAAAGTTCATGATCTATCCTGACATGACTGAAAATAGTATTTGACAGTAAAGAGTGGATCTCATGACATCATGATACCCAACTTAGAGGTGCTGTTTCAGGAGGTAGAATATAAACTCCAGTCCTTGAGTAGAGACAAGTCAAAGAACAGAATTCAGGTAAGTGCTGGCCTGATCCATGTCAGTGGGTGGCTGAGAGCCACCAGGAAATACTGAAGTGAGAGGACAGACACACATATCTTGGCTTAAGGGATGTTTGGTGCCTAACCTTGTCACAGAAGACTGAAGGAGAAAGAAGTGGTTGTGGCAACCTTACATTTTTGTGTGATGCTGACACTTATGTCTTCACCTTGTGTAAGCTGGAGAACAACAGTCTGGGGATCTCTACTCTGAGTAGTCTATTTCAAAACAGAAACCTAAAGTGCAGTCTTCTATATCCCAAGCTGTAGTAGGATATAAAAAGCAGCCACTCTCAGATTTTTCTTCTTGTCTACGTCTGTGTGGAAGCAGGTATGCTCAGTGTACTTGTTAGTTTAGATATTAGAGGTGAGTTTGACAGACAGGATGGATATACGTGTGTTGGGTGCTGAGTTTGTCAGACTTTCCAAGAGGCATCACATGAGGATGAGAGGAGAGATGTGGATTGGTTGGAAAGGACCACCAAAAGTCATCTAGTCTAACCCCACTGCAATGAGCAGGGACATCCTCAATTAGATCAGGTTGCCCAGGGCCCCACCCAACCTGACCTTGAGTGTGTTCAGGGATGGGGCATCCATTACTTCTCTGGTCAAAAAGCTGTTGTTTTACCACTCTTACTGTAAAAACTTCTTCCTTAAATCTGATCTAAACTGACCCTCCTTCAGTTTAAAACCACTAACCCTTATCTCAACACACCCTGCTAAAATGTTTGTCCCTATCTTTCTTATAAGCCTCCTTTAGACACCAAAAGGGTACTGTAAGATCTCCCCAGAGTCTTCTCTTTCCCAAGCTGAACAATCCCAGTTCTCCCTGCCTTTCCTCACAGGAGAGATGCTCCAGCCCTCTAGTCATCTTCTTGGCCCTCCTCTGGACCCACTCCAACATGCTCTTCCTGTGCTGAGGGCTGGACACAGTACCCAAGCTGGGTTCTCATGAGAGTGCAGTAGAGGGGAAGAATGGAAGAATCACCTATCACCTCCCTCAAACTACTGGTCATACTTCTTTGATGCAGCCTGGGGATTTCACTAAAATTTATATTAACTCTTAACCTATTAAAAAAAAAAAAAAAAAAAAAAAGTGCTAGAAAAAATCCCGAGTGTTAGTAGTCATTTACAGAGAAGACAGACATTTCAGCCACAGAAACATTGCAGACAAAGGCTCCAATAAAGCTTTTGTTCTGGTAGTTTTTTTGCAGCCCTTATTGCCTTATTGTTAAATGTATCAGTGTCTTTTGCACGGGTGTGAACCTTCTGTGGAATGATGCAGTAACAAGATAAGCAAACCTACAGTTCCATTGTTGCTGTTGGAAAAAATGCAAAGATATCTTCTATGCATTGAAAGAAGTTGGCAAAAAATTATAATAATTTTTTAAAAGAAAAAAAAGGAAGCTGAAACAGATGGGTGACGATCAAATGGACAAAAGTAATTCCTCAGCCACCTATATGCAAATGAATATTTAATGTCAATGTATTTTAAGGACATTCATGTATCTCACATCTTAACTTCAAGTAATATAAAAAATTAATTGAATTTAGATAACAGACACTACTTTTTCCTGTAGTCTTACCTCAATTATATAGAAGTAAAACTAGAACTATCGGTGATATTGTTAATACGTAAAAACCCCCAAATGGACTCTTCCTCACACTAAAACTTTATTTAGCTCAGTATCATGACTCTCTGACAATGGTCCACAGTGGAGGTCTAGGAAAAAATACAAGCACAAATATGCAGTAATAGCTCCTCAGACTATCTGTCTAGTCTCAGACTAATTGCAGTTCTGGGACTTTCTGACTCAATGGGGATCTTTTCATGCTTAATAGCCCACTGCAGATCTTTTCCCAAGATTTAAGTTAGGCACTACTTTTGTGTCTCTGGATTTTTATCATGTATTATTGGGCAAGCAGCTCCACAGAATAATTGCATGAAGAACAGCTGTCTTCTCTTTCTTTTGAACCAGCACCTTAAGCAGTTTTTACCACACCTTAGTTCTTGTATCTAATAAACCATTTGCCTTCTTTATATCACTTGGGATATTATAGATAAAGTCCAACAAGTGTAAATATAATACTTCACATGAATAGCAGCATTTGGGTTCCAGCCTATAGATGGGTCTTGATGTCATACACTTCATGATAATGCAGAAATGTAGAAAGAAATTATGAAAGAAATAAATCCACTGGAAAAACTGGTTGGTCCATCTGGTCTAAACAAATTAGCAGTCTTAAATAATACTTTTATAAATAACTAGTCATCTGATTTTACAATGACACAGCACAAGTCATTCGCTGCTAAAAGCAAAGAATGTCTGATATTGCTTTCAGAGTCTTTTTTTCATTGTGAATTTTCAATTTTATTTGTAATGATAAAAATGTGCTGCAGCTATGGTGATATGCCAAACGAGCACTGCAAGTACTTTTTCTGGCACATTGTGCAGAAAAAAAACTATACCAATATTTTGATTTGTCTTTTTATATGGCTCTATGTGTTTTTTGTGGCCACAAACTCTTAATTTGTGTTACTCTACTTTTCATGAACTTTTGAAATTCATGATTAGAGTGATCATGACAGATATTTCAGTATCATGCTGAGTATACTTCAAGGGATGTTTCTACAGGTTTCAAAATTGTATTAAACATTTTTATGTTGATTCACTCCTCACAAATAGTAGGATCTAAGATTCTATTGAATCCTTGAAGATTATTGGAAAGAGATGTGGTCTTAAGACCTAACCCAATAATTTTACAAGGGAATGGAATGTAGTAATGTTAACGTTACTCTGGTAAACATTTCTGACATTGACCACATTATGCCTAGCAGATCAATATTTTTCAGCCACTTAATTATCTGGGTGACTGCATTTGCCAATTTGAACATAAATAAATGTCTTACCTGATCAAATACTTTATAGAGGTTGAGAGAATTGCTTCAAAAAATAAAGTGTTCTAGTTTTGAGAATTTGCTATAGCTCCTACAGAACTGATGAATTGACATTTTTTATGTAAACTGATCCAGTTTTTATAAGAATTTCTGTTTCAGAAGTGACATTAAGGACCAGTTAGCTGTACCATAAGAGAATCACTCAAAATGGTGTTATTTTTGGTCTGGGCTTATTTATAAATTCTCTTGAATTTAAACACGCAGAAGAAATATAAAAGCTGGATAAACATAAAAGCAGGGCTGTCTCTGTAGGTGGTGTCATTCTAAAGAAACTGGAATGTGATAAATTAAAGCAATCAAATAAGCAAAAAAAGTAAAAAGAATAAAAGAGCACCTGATCTATTTTTTTCAGTAATGCAAAGAAATTTTAGCAAAATGCTTGCTATTGTTTCCAGCTAATTAAAGTAAATTACATATCTCCAGGAATGAAGGAAAATTTCTTTAGGGATACTTAAAATCTTATTACAGGTCTAGATCTTTATTTTATAACTGATCTTATGAAAAAAATAATGCCAGACTCAAGGGTTTCCTAAATTTTTGGTGTTTAAACAGAGAAGGAGACCACTGAGACTGCCTGTAACTACTGCCACTGTAATGCTATGAAAAGCAAGACTCTCCTGGCTTTCAGAAGTAACTGGTTTCCATCCTAGCCTATTTAGGTTTATTACAGGAATACATTTCACATTCAAATCTTACAGCAATGCCTACCAAAGCACTACATTGTTAACAGAAGTGCAGAATGCAATAGGGAAATTTATAAGCTCCTTTCAGAGAATGAAAACCAATAAAACCTCACCAGAAGATGTTATCTTTATGGAAAATTGGAAATAGTTGAGAATTTCCCCTGATGCTGCTGTATTTTCAAAATGGAATGATACTTTCTACTTCAAGTATTCTTTTCTTTTATTTGTGTGCTGAACTTGGAAGAAGTACCAGGCACAAGGTGGACCTAGGAAAGAATGACATTTCAAGACTTGTGAATCTCCACACTTGCAGAAGAGCTGTAATACCCCAGCAATACCACTGCTGATACATAATCATCACACCATAGCTCATGTTCCATTAGAAATGCTAACTTTTTGAAGCAATTGTGCAATTTTTTAAGACATGACATACAGGAATTTGTTGGGTTTTTTTTTTTTTTTTTTTCTATTTACTGTATTTGAAGTTGCAGTCAGAATGCTCTGACTTTTGCTGTCTGTTTAAAAAAGGGAAAGATCAGAAACAGTCCAGAGAAGAGTTACTGGAATGATCTGTAGTCTGCTCTGGGAAACCTGTTAACAATTAAAAACAGTCAGCTAACTGATTTTTCAAAAAAATAGTTGCATATTAAATTATAGTAAGAACCAATGCCTAGATGAACCACTGTACACTAAGGACCCAAAGCATTGAGAATTTCTCTAAAGGTACTGTCTCTTGTCTACAAAAAGACAAGATAAAACGCCTTTTGTATGATATTTAAAGCCAAGGTGAAAAACTGCAGCTGAAAATATTTCCTTGACTTACATCTTAGAGCAAACTTCAGGCTGGTATGAAAAAAAAGTATCTTAATATGTACAGAAAGGCTTTAGTAATCTTCCTAACATGCAGAAAAACTGGACCTGGGAAGAAAGCAGAATAATTTCAACAGATCCTTTCCCCTTTTAAAATCAGAAAGCCTTGAATTTTATCTAATGACTGAAGGGTTTGACTGGGGTGTTTTATAACAAACTGCAGTTGTGAAATCTCCCATTCTCCCCTTCCCTATCCTCCCACCTTCAGGAAAGACAAATCAATGAGACACTGAAATTGCTTAGTTAGGCTGAATATAAAATAGGTTTTGCTTTTTCCTTTTTATTTTTTTTTTCTGCTGGGAATTTCCCCTGACAAAATTCTTTTCCCATTCTGCAATAAAATAAAACACAGAGAATTTTGAAATATCACATGACTTGGACACAAAACAATGTTTGTTTCATTCAACCAAGACAACATTAGAACATCTTTTGCGATACTTATTTCTAAGCTGAAAAAACCCCAAATTATTAAAATTCATTTCAGTTCAAAGAAAGTATTTATGAAAAGGTAAAATGTAAACTACAGTTAAAAATGCCTCATCCAGCTATTTCTCTGAAGGGAACTGACATACCAATTCAAGATTAAATAATTTTTTGCAGTATATGGAAAAACTTGTCTCAGAAATACCAGTGTAGGATTCTTCTGACTTGCTTAACAACTTCTACATTGGCTGAAGATTTATTGGCAGGGAAATATGACAGTTGAGAATCAGTGATTCTTTTCAAAATACATGTGGTTTTGGATTTGTTTTATAGAATCCCTATGGGCATTAGCATAACATCATTTATGACATTTTTTGTTAGTCATTTCCCTGCCTGACTAGGATAGCTTTGTGAATTGAATAAGAACAGGAAAAAAAATATTGTGTTTCTCTTTGTGAAGATCTAATTGTTGCAGCAGACCTTATATCCTCCTTTTTTAAAAGAATCTGTACTTGTATTTTGGAATAACACATACAGAGTCGAATGTTTTACCTTCCTTTGGTCTTTTCACTACAAATAGAATGTAGATCTGTGAGTACTATTTACAGTTAGAATTGCAAAAAGCCTTTATTTAAATTTTTTTTTTTTTGTGGTGTATGGTTGATATTCAAAAGAATCCTTAAAGAGTAATAGCTACAGATATTTTACACTTTGCTTCATTTGAACAGATGTACCTGGCCTCAATAGCCATAGCAACACTAAGGAAAAGGAAAATAGAACCAGCTTTAAGTAAAAAAATACTTTTTTAAAACGCGATATATTCTACTATTTTAAAATGCAATGAATTCTAGTGTTTCACTTTTTCACTATCAGCTGCCTCATTGATTTATGATCTGTTCTACTGCAAACTGTGACTCTTAACACTTGCCTGAGATGTTGATCTCTCTTTCTGTTCAAGTACCTCATTGTGCTGGATATTGCTAAGGACTATCAGTTTTCTGTGATGGCAACCTTCAAATGCAAATGAATTTTTTGCTAGTATCATCATTAGTCTTTAGGGTGCTTGAAAATACTCTGCTTATTAAAATACAGCAGTAGCTACTGCTTCAGTTAAGCAAAGATATTAATAAGTCTTGAACACTATGAACTGAGAGAACACTGAATGTTCAAACATGCTATTGGGAGAGTAATGCTCTCTATATTTTTTCATAGTAAGCCTTAGGCTTGCAGCACTGAAATAGAGTGCAGGTGAAAATGTATTTATGATTGACATGGAAGGTGTTAGTTAGGTCATTGTAGCTCAGACAACTGAAAGGACAGTCATGTTTCTCATGCAGAACAATCCACCTTTTTATTACAGGAGGGGAAAGAGATGTAACAAGCTGTCACATTTCTCAGTTAAAGTTACCCAGACACAACTGCTTTGTTCCTTTCTGAATGGAGTCATGGAGTCATTGCATAATTTCATGTTTGTGCCTTCTTTGGGAGTGTTGAATATTGAATAGCTTCTCTGCTATAATTGGTTTGTGTATGGGTGTTAAAAAGCTTCACCTAAACTGTATTTATTGTAGGTGAAATGAAAACAGGAGAGCAGGCACTTGGGCAGACTTTATTGTTAGGTTCAAACCAGATTTATGGGTAAATAGACTGGAAGGAAACCCATTAAGGTGCTATGGCTCTTATGTCTTTCTCGAAAAGGTATATTAGCTGTCTGAACAGCTCATATTCCCTCTGCAAAATAGCATATCCACAATATGAGTGTTGTGCATCCAGATCAACACATTTAATTTAAAATACTTTGTCAGTCAAGGTGGATGAAATTTATTAGAATGGGTTCTGAAAACCTTCTAATGTCTTTTACAAAGTCTTTGAACATTCAAATGTTAGAAAATTCATACAAAATTGCACCCAAATTCCATGTATGTGCATGTATAATTCAACATCTTGTTCATGGGCAAACTGAGGGTAGTGTGTGCATTTTGCAAAATTTAGTTCTGTGCTTTTTTTTTTTTTTTTTAAACTTCAGCTTCCCAGAAGTGAGTGTATGTTCCTTGACAGAAAGTCAGCAAGCTGTCAGACAGAGTGCACTTTATGAGAGCAATATGGTTTCATTTTGCAGAAACATTCCTGAGAATTTTAAGGAGTTGTCAGAATTAATTCACTTTATTACTGGTTAACATTAAAGTCAGAACTGAAGCCACATAAAATAGGTCCAGGAAATAATAATAAAAAAAAAAACAACAGTACTCCTGTTGTTCATTCTGAGAGCATTGTGGGAACACATTGCATTGCTTCTGTTTTGCTGTTGGAGTTTCGACTCTTACGGGAAATTTGCAAATTTTTGGGCAGACTGAGTTTAGTTCTTGAAATTTAGCATATTCAAAAGGGAAACAAAGGTAACATCAGTTAGTGATTCTAAGAAATGCATGATCATATAAGGTAATTCTGTGTGATATTTTAAGTTCATGGAACAAGCCTATGTGATTAATCACCTCCATTTATATATAATATAAATGGACATATATGTGATTGAAATAAACAAATCCTGAAATATGTATAGAAGCTTAGTCAAAATGATTTATTTAATGACAAGCATAAAATAAATAAATGCATTTTCTTATGTGAGCATCTGATATTGTTAACAAGATGGAGAATATATAACCAACTAATGGGATGAAGTGGACTCCATTTAAATGCTGTGAAGTCAGTATCAGACCTATGGGAAGTATAACGTTGATAGTACTTAATATATTTGTCCTAATATGCACAAGTCCTAGCACAAAATTTAACAAAGCAAGTGCATAGGGGGAAGATATCAGCAATTAATCTAAGGCTAGGTTTCAGGTCTGATGTTAATTTGTTTGTAATTTCCTATTTTCACAGGTAACATTCAATAAAGTGTTTTTAGTTTTGTTTTTATTAGTACTCCTGTGCATTTATAGAAATTAAAGCTAAATAGATTCTGTCATTTCTAATAATAGGCTTAGGAATAATCAATATCTATTTTCAGGGATTTTACTTAGAAATGTTTTTCTGATATATTTATGGAGACAAGGAACAGCTTTTTGAAATTGAACAGAAAATGCTAAGGCAACTCTATTTTTCAAAATTCACAGAGAACTTGGAGGGTATGAAGAAACAGAACAGAACTGTGCAAAATGAAAATGGGACCATATTAGAAGTTTTTCTTGGTATGATAATAGCCTAGTTATATGTTCAGGCATGTAAAATTTGATACTAAATAGAAGCAGTAACTTCAGCATCTGTCTATTCAGCTACTATTTGGATCTCCTTATCTTGGAATCAAAGTGTTTAAGTACAATACATGGTCTACTGGAAATCCTCAGATGCCTTCAACTGGCTCAAAGTCCACATGATCATAATTGCTTTGTACTTCCAGAAAAAAAAGATTACAAGTGCATCTAATTACTAACATGATGCATTAGAAGAAAACACATGTCTACAAAACTCTTCTGAGATCACCTCATTTATAAAGGATTTTCAGACTTTGAAAAATTTACTTGTGTCTGGATAAGGAGAGATGTACTTAATGGTATTTTGGGACTGTTTTTCAAACAACAGCACTAGTTACATGACAGTTCAATCAGTTACAAGTTAATACCAGAATATACTACCCAGATAAATATACAAACATGATAAAAAATTATAAAGAAGACCCTTATATTCACTAGTCTATCCATAAACCAAAAGGCTGAATTACCTGTGTGGAGATATACATCCCTTGTACATACGTAGAATTTAAAAGTTACGAACATGTTTTAAAATTCTTGAAAAAATATTGAGGAGATAATAAAGAGGAATTATATAGAATATTCTATGTCTGCAAAGTATCTACATAATTGCACCACAAGAAGATTTTTTTTAAGGCATGAAGCCTTTTTATGCTATATTTGTTCTCTTAATTTGTAAATGTCATGAAATAAAAAAACCAACCAAACAAACTTTCTTACCTTCTACAAGTGACATTAGTTATATAAACACTGTAAAGTGATTTGGAATGCAACTAATTTGTAAATATCCTGAATAAATGTTAAATAGTGTTACTATAAACTTGCAATGAGATAAGAAATCTAATAATATTATTTTACTTATTTACTAAAAGGACAGCAACAAACTGGGTTTATTCTACTGTGTAAATTCTTTAATGTTATATTGCTGCAGAACTGTTTTTTGTTGTTTTTTTTTTTTTTTTAATATATATATATATATAATCATGCATAGCCCAGGAAAAATTACTTCTGTGCAACTGTGGAGCTCTGTAAAAATCCACCAATACTAGGGTAGGGCCTTTTACAACATTGAAGGAAATAAAGATGTGGTTGAGAAACCCTGTGGAATGTCAAATACTCTTGTAGCAGCTGGAACTAAATTACTCTGGAAAAATCCGTTTGCATTTTTTCATAGGAGGATCTTTAGATCAACATCAAGAAAACTTTAAATTGAAACTTAATCTGGAGAATTGAGATCCAAGGCTTCTTCCAAACACAAATGGATCAGAGCAGGACAGCCACTGCATCTGAATGCATGACCCTCAAATGGAGATAATCATAAGCAATCAATTAAACATTTAATCCAGATTTTAAAATTTCCAGTTATTGTACCTTGATTAATAAGCCCTGTTCTAAGGCATGTACAGCAATTTTACAATCTTTAATTTTCCACTTTTATAGTCTAAATATATATCTGTAATATTCTATTAGAATTATTTTTAAAAGCCAGGCAAAAAGTGAAAAAACTTCTGAAAACTTTTGTTGTTTTCTTTGTGAAGTAGTCAGTACTTGTCAGGATATCTCTGTACATCTAGGTTTAATGAGACCCTCTTTTTTGTATCAAACACTAAATCAATAGGTGTTTTGATTGGCAGTAAAATAACCAGAGGAAAAAGCTTTTACAAGCCATCCTAACAATAGTGCAATTTTCTTCAACTCAAAATTAAATATTTATTACTTAAACAAATGTAAATAAAATTCCTAACACCAGATAGAGGATTTCATAGCATGTTCATCTCATAATATACCTAGTTCTCTCTTTATTTAAAAAATGATTGTTCAACATAAATTTAGTTTTGGCTTTTCAAAAGGAACAGATTTTACTTTGCTTAAGATAGAAGCATAACTCAGAAATGCAATGAAATGTGCTGTAAACACAAGTTATACCCTTTCTAATGTATAAAAAATCCTGTTTATAAGTGGACCAGGGCATGTTCTTTAGCTTACAAATCTGTGTGAATCCTACTGTGCCTGAAGCATATATAATGGTAAATGGAGAAAGAATGGATTTTCTTAAGAGTGGTGAAATTCACTCTGCTGACTTAGAAGAAAAAGACACCAATGTACATGAAATAGAACAGGCTTTACTGCAAAATAGAATTTTTTTCATTGGAAATTTCATTGCTCTAAGTCTCAGGTTTCGTGTTGTAAGTTTGCCTTTTCATCCTGTTCAGCAGAAAACAAGAACTCTCAACACTACTTAATGGCAGTCACAACTTCACCAGGGATCTCATCAGTATTTCATGCTGGAATGTGTTCATCTGAAGAAACAAAAAAGAGAAGAATCAATGAATTTTATGAAAGTTGCATCTTTTATCTATGTCCCATCCCTATCCTTTTTTCAAAGATTTTAAGGAGAGTAGAGGATGGTGTTTCAACTTCATTCGTTGTGTACATAGATTGTGAACATGCAAATAAAGCATGAGAAACAGCATCATGTTTCAATCAGTTCTAGGACAACAAACACTTTTTCTGGGACTTCTAGATCAATTGAATGTTATGACACTTTTTCTGGGACTTTTAGATTAACTAAGTATTATGAAATCTAAGGGTTAATTTTTTCCTAAATCACTCACATAAGACTGATGTAAAAGTATGTATCACTGAGTAGGTCAGTGTAGAAATAGTGTACAATTAGTGTACACTGTGCAGTATTTATATGACTAGGACATCACAGGGATTATCCTGATGTCAAGACACAGATGTGTCAGCCCTTTTGGAGGTGCCCTAAAGTTTCTATTGCTCCATAAAGGCACAGATCTGCACCTCATCTGCCAGCTCCAGGTGAGTGATTGAACATCCTACAGTACTTATACAGTTGTGTGTTGTCTGCATGGACAGAGGAACTGCATCCTAAAATAAACAGAAATTACCCATCCAATTTAATCATGTAAGTTCCATTGCAGTAAAAAAACCAAACAAACCTGTGAAAGAAAGAGACGCTCACCTACAAGAAATAATTTCTTAAATAGGAAGCATGAGGTGTCCTTTGGAAACTTCTCCTTTTCACCAATAGCAAAATAGGGAGATGACTACTTTGGTTTTTTCCCTGAGGTATCTAGGGAGATGAAGCATTCTGCAAGAACTAGTCTGAAATGTTCTGTTATGAAGTAAGTAATTTGAATTCAGTTCATAGCTACAAGAATAAACCTCATTGTTTCTTAAAAAAAATCCCCCAAATCAGTAGTCCCTTTCTTTTCATCAGCAAGAATTAATGGAAAACTGTGCTTTGTTTTATGGGGGAAGTAATCAAATAAACAACTCCTTCACCTGAAGTCTCACTCCAAAATTTCTCTCCTGAAGCATTAGATATTTTATTAATTCACAATTATATTTTTTCTACAAAGGAAAAAGAAAAGGACACAAAACCCACTTTGTTGCAGTTACAAAACTCAGTCATTCTGTTTTTTAGAAATAAATACATCCTTCAGCATCTTTCTGGGCTTGCCAGGCTGACTTTAACACTTCTTCATGTCATAATCAATGCCAGCAATAGGTTTAGCATTTGATTTCAAATTTTCTTAATATTTTTTTCTTATAACAATTCTGGTTGATCCCAAAGTGCCTTTAATCTAATAAAAAGTTTAATAAATAAAACAATACCCATGGGATGCAAGGAAACTCTAGATTTTCAGTATTTGTTTGCAAATATTTAACTTTTATGGTGTGCACTCTTTGGAGTTAGTATAGAAAATTACTTACTTTCTGGTAAGAGAGCAATGGCTTTTATCTGCTGATAAAATAATTTATTTTGATACACCACAGTGTTAAATATTAACTAAAAGGGCTAAATATTAACTAAAAGTGAAATCAGTTGATATATCAAATATTTATTCATGTCCTGAGCCTGAAAAGTGACAAAACTATAGATTTAGAATGCATAATTTTATCTGGGGTTTAAAAGTAGGCTAAGCCATAAGGACATAGTCTCTTAAATGAATGCTGCATGCAATGAAGTGCACTGTGATATAATCTGGAATGAAACAGCCTTCATTTTTCTGTCAGACTTTTGTGAATATTTTAACAGTTTGGTCTCAGCCTTCCTTAGCTGTAACAACTTTGTTTAATAGCATTCTTCCCTTCTTCATCCTGTTAGAGTTGTCAGCAAACATCCTGAGTATTTCTCTGTATTTAGGGTCTGTGGAGACAAAGTGAATTTCCCCCGTAGCAGCTCTCACGGGGCTGTACCTTGGTAGGTGCAAAGGTGTTGGTGACACACCAGTGTTCTGGCAACTGCTGAGCAGCTCTGCACAGCAGCAGTGCTGTCTGTCCAGCACTCCCCCCATCAACAGCAGGCTGAGAGTGAACTTGGGAGGGGCCATAACTCTGCTTCCAATTGCATGACCCTTACTAGTAGACATTGGATCCCATGGGAAAAGTGTGATGATTAGGAGAAGAAAAACGGGTGGTTTGTTTCAGCTGATGGGAGAAGTGGGGTAGAAGAAGGGAAAGGGCAAAAAAGACACAAAATAAAGGTGCTGGAACAGACTGCTTGTTCATAAATATAGCTGCATGGATCATAATGATCTCATGCAGGAGTGAGGATAGGGGATTAGATTCCAAAGAGGGTGGATCTTAGTGTGCTAAAAAGCTGTAAGAGAGAAAATTTAAATTTGTCATGCAATTACATATCATGTCACAGACTGCAGTTCATTCAAGTGGTGTGAGAAATCACAAGATGACATGAATCAAACTAAGGTCATGAGAAAAATTATTTTTTCAGTCTGGTACATAAACAAATACAAGTCTTTAAGGCTATGTCAAAGAGAAGGAAATTACCCATTTGAGGCAAAATGATTAACTACTATGGGCATAATTTATGATACTTCAAGGACCTTTTCACAGAATTATATTCATTTTTAGATGGCTCCATATCTATTATTCTTATTGCATTAAGACTCCTGAAATCACTAGTGTCCAGGTGCAGCTGTTATGTAGAAAAAAGTCTAATTGTTTTTAATCTGTTGAATGATAAACTGATTATGAAATTCTAAACAGGTGTGTGTTCAATAAATATAATTACAGAGATGCCTTGAGAAAAAGTAATGCATTTTCAGTCAGGTATACTCTGCTTCTGTGTTAGTCGAAAAACATTCTGTATCTGTCCAAGTTTTCAGCAAATAACTGCAAAGCTAAGTGATGTCACCTAAGAAACATTCTGAAACATTCCTTGGCTCCATGTTTGAAGGGACAGAGGAAGGAATCTGTCTCTCTTGATGGAAACTGTTAGAGGAGGAATAGGATTGGGAGTGCATTCCTAGTAGAGATAAAAAATAACAAAACCAAAAATTCCCCCCAAAACCACCACACTAAAACCACAAAGAAAGTTGCATCAAATCTCTTCACCATACTTACATCAGGAAGGAAAATAACCAAAGTCAAAAGGACTATTTATAAACTGGAAAGAAGAAAAGCTATAACAGAATGAGTTTGTTAAACAATGAGGAAACAAATATGAGTATATGAATATTTCAGAGTAACACAGTCTGTTCTTTGTACTATGAGCAGAAATTAACCTTTATCCTGTTATTTCTTTCTTAATTTTTTAAAATTCTATTGATATTATTGCTGTTAGAAATAAATTAAAGACACTGAGAAGAGGAAGAGGTGTTCCAGAATAATGAGTTTAATTGTGAAGTAGTCAGATCACGGAATCATGGAATCACAGGATTGTTTGGGTTGGAAGGGACCTCTGGAGATCATTTAGTCCAACCATCTGCCAAGGCAGGGTCACCTGAAGCAGGTGACACAGAAATGTGTCCAGGTGGGTTTTGAATGCCTCCTCTGGAGAAGGAGACTCCATGACCTCCCTGGGCAGCCTGTTCCAGAGCTCTGCCAGTCACGATGCAAAGAAGTTCTTCCTCACGTTGAGATGAAACTTCTTTTGATTTAGTTTATGGCCATTTCTCCTTGTCCTGTCACTGGGCACCACTGAAAACACTCTGGCACCATCCTCCTGGCACCTCCCTTTGAGGTATTTATATGTATTGATGAGATCCCCTCTCAGTCCTGTCTTCTCCAGAATAAACAGGCCCAGCTCTCCTCATAAGAGAGATCCAGACCCCTAATCATTTTTGTGGTCCTCCACTGGACTTCCACTGGACCTTCTCCTTGTCTTCCTTGCACACAGGTGTCCAGAACTGGACACTGTTTCAAAATTAGTTTTGGTATTCAGTAATTGTTTCTAGTTTTGATTCTTACAGAATCTTCCAAAATTCCACTCCTTCTAACAAATGGAGCATGGATGTTCATTTCAAGAATGAAAGTATAATGTAGAGGAACACAGTGTATTTTTTTGCAATAGCACAGGACAATCTATAGCTAGAGTATGGGAAGTGCAAAGTAAAAATTTGACAATGCTTCTACAGCTAGACTATCATGTGGGGGTTCTGTCTTCTCACAAAATATGGGAAATGGCATTTTAACTTATGCTTCTACAGGGCTGAAGAACAGAAGAAATTTTTCTTGAAACTGCATGTTGTATGACAATAGGGATAATTAGATAATTAGATCTGTGCTAAGTGAAACAAGCATGTGTCTAGACATGGGTTTGAAACAGCTCCCCTCTCCTGTGACACAAAATGTGGAATGAGCTGGGGAGTGCTAAGGGTAGAAAGGAGAGAAGAGGCTGCAGTATTTGTCACCTTCCCACAAATTTAACCATGAGCACAGACATACCAAATTTGCAAATCCCACTGAGCTGTAAGTGGGATCTGAGCTTCCCACTCACAACTTTTGGGTTCACAACCCAACTTTAGGTTGCCTGAAGTGGCAGTGCCTGCAGTGTGACCATTGATGATAGATATGAAAAAATAGATGTAAAGGAACTTCTCTATAAAAAAGAATGGAAAGAGTAAATTAAACTAAAAAAACCTGTCCAGGATGCCTTGAAAATAAGAATAAATCAGTTTCAACTGTTTTTAAACTGTTAAATAGTGTAATGAGTCTATGAAAATCAGTGAAAGAGCTAAGTGCAGCATTCTGTGGGTTATATAAATTTTAAATGTAAATCTATGGTTCAAAAGGAGAATTTTATAGTTTCACTGTTGACCTTCTATGCTGGAAAGCATGAGCAATTCCTAGGAATATGATGATTTTGGCAGAATCAGCTGTACCTTTAAGTCTGCTCCTTCTCTTCTGAATAACAAGAATACTCTTACTGTCCCTCTGCACAGTTTGCTTCTCATTGTGGCATGAAAGCTACACATATTCTTATTTGATGTGCATTTTCTAAAGCTCTTGAAACATGGATTTTGCTCCTAGAAGCACATTACCCTCCCTAAGAATCCTATTTGTCTTTGCAAAAGTGCAAAGTGCTGCACGTTTCTCTGGAATATGGTTTGACTGCCTGGTTTTGATGATGTGGTGCTGCAGCAAGGCTGAAATGCAATATTTTAGATGGACTAGCGCCAAATAGAAAATCAAGTCTGCTGCAGAGTGGTGCAACCCTCTGAACAGCATGTGGACAGTCTTCTGGAGTGTCCCTTGAAGGGTTACTCTTCCATAATGCTGAGGGAGTTGCTACAGATCTCACCATGCAGGCACTAAAGCTCATAAATTATTTAGATGTATGGCAAATCTAATTTCAAATCCTGCCTCAAGACTGTACACTACATTCAGGTAGATCCAACCAGTCAGACTTGCAATTACACCTTCAATTCCAGTGCTACAATTATATTCTGACTAAGAGGAAACAAATTTCATTTTCCCATGATAAGATCTTTATTGTAATACTGATGTTGAAGACAGTATATTTCAGTTGAGGGTAATGCAGATTGCATTGTATTTTGTGAAGTTCATANACCACGGGCGAAAGAGAGCGAACTCTGGGAAATCTCTGCTTTTAACCCCGTGTGTCTTCAGAGGTGACTCACGTCTTCAGTGGTCACACCAGGTGTCAATAATCGAATCTGACCACTGATTGGTTTAACTAAAACTTCCCAAAAAACTCACTTCCTCCCAAACGGAGACACCAAGGTTTGATTTGAAAGCTAAAATTGTTTTGACTGAATCAAAGCTAAAACTGATTTTACCTGATTCTGTATCTTTTACCTGATACTTGTAGCATCACTTCTACTAAGGAGTTTCAAGGCATAGACATCTAATCATCTTTTTGGTATTCTGGTTTATATTCTTACGTCAGTTACTGACTATTGTTCACAAAATGGTAGAGGAAAAGCCACAATTATTTCATTGTTCCTCAATTACCCCATTTATAAAGCCAAGGTAATGATTTTCTGATTGATAATGCTATGTCAGAGTGGAAGTTGAAAAAATAAACCTTGATACAGCAGTTTACTCCGGATAAGAATCTGATCTTGACTAACTAAAAAAACTCAATTTTTGAATGGAAGGAATAAAAGTGAAGGTAATTCTTAAATTAATTTTCACCCTTTCTCAGATAACTTTTTATAGAATATAATAAGAAAAACTTATGACTTGCCATGCCAGCTTGGATTAATATCATGATATTAATTTTCCTTTTTTATACAAATAGTTTGAAAAGGACTATAATTTTAAGTAATTTTCCAGTGTAAATGAAAGAAAAGGGTCATGGTTCATAGATACATATTAATTTGGCTAACAGAAAGCAATTTACTTTTCCTTAATTAAACTCAACCACTGCAGCCTTTGTTTTAAATTGATAAAAGGATTACAAAGTTATCTTTTCAGGTTTGTATAGCAGTTAATATTTGAATAAAAATGCATTTTGCCTGAACTTGAGTTCGATTAAGGAATTATGAAGAGAAATGCTCTTCAAAAAAATTAAAGTAATTTTAATGTTTCTTCATTAAATGGTAATGTTGCCTTTGAGTGCTAAATTCTAAGGTTTGTGTGATTACAGGAAAACTAAATTGAAATACACAGGTAGAGCCTGTCACTCAAATTAAACAGGTCCATTAATTAAATACGTAGCTATTTTTTATTACTAAGTTTAAAAAAATCTCTATTCTAAGAGCCAGACAGTCTGACTGAGTGCTGAAGGTACATCTCACAAATTTCAGGGAAAAAATATTTTAAAAAGCACAACTGTCCATTTGAAGATCCCCCTCTCTATGCACCGACAACTGAATGAGGTGAGTAGGCTATAATGATGTGAGTAAGCTACAATGAGCTGAAAACTTTTTCTGGCCCTACATCTGAGATGTGTCCTTGAGTACAGTGTTATGATATTCAGTGACTCTGAAAATAAACCCTTGTTATATGTCCCAAACAAAATATTGAACATACATACACAATACATAAGTTTGAGGCTGACCCAGCAAAAAGAAGACTTCGAAGGACCAGGAAATTACTATTTTAACCTTTAGAAAAAAGTGGTTCAAGAAATTGTATTTCCAGTAGCCATATTTTTGAAAATGAAATCTAGGATAATACATAGTAAGAATAGGAAAAAAGAATTCTCAAACTTGGCAAAATAAGAGCGATAGTTTTTACTACTTACCTATTAGTCTTGCCTTAAGTAGAAGGGGAAAAAAGGAAGAATATATGTGAGCAGAAAGAAAATGAAATAATAAAAGCATGATCCCTTTAATAACATAACTTTTTTTTGTAAAACAGGAGTAGCTTAATTCCTCTCTTAAAAGATTTGATGCATTACCGCTAGTGAGATCTTTACCTACATTGTCAAAGAAAGCAAGTTAGTAAAAGCTGTATGAAATGACATGGAAGTGAAAAAAGGATAAAATTAGAATGAATGGTGCTGCAATGGTGTCAAGGTGTTGTGGGGGCCAGTGGCTCCCTGGACTCAGGGGCCAGGAGCAGTAGGGCTCCCCCTGAGCAGCCTGAAATGGATTCCTTGGCTGTGGGCAGCGTGGTGGGAGCCCCAGACAGATCAGATGAGATTTGGTAGGCTTTGATAAACTGGAAATCATTGTCTGGTGGTCATTATTAGAATATTTTCAAGGCAGACCTTGAGAAAGAATCTCAAGGAGCTTAATTGGCTTTGTCTTTCAAAAAGCTGACTGCAATTGCAGTTTTTAAACACACCATGGATATAAACAAAAGACATGTTACTTGTTTTTTGGCATAGATTTTAACATGAAGGGGTATATGTAGGTGGAAACCAAAAGATTTTAAATTGGTAGATTCTGGAGCAGTCTCCAAATACTGCTCAGCAGGAGTACTAAGAGAAGAAATCCAGATGTCAGGATGCATTAACTGAACTTCTGAACTAACTCAGTGATAATGGAGGTTAGAACTCACATTTGCAACCTGGGAAGGGTGGAACAGATATTGAAGAAGTCTGTTTGTGGTGTTCCAAATATATTAAAAACCTAAAGTTAGAAAATGTTGGTAAACAGAAGGACATTTAACAAAAGCTTTTAAATGTCATGGTTCTAGCACCTAGCTCTGGGAGAGAAGTTGGAGAATGATTCATAAGATTAGGAGATTGACTCATAAGCTTGACCTTAGATGTCCTGTTTCTTTTGAACTAAGTGAAAAATAGAAGGTTTCTGGTGCTGGAGTGACAATATCAAGGTAAGATTTGGAATACCTATGACAGGTAGTTGGAAATATCAGAGAGAAGGATATGTTTGAATGGTCCAAGGAAATTCAGAGCTGCACTTGGGCTCTGTCTATTTCTCATCAGCAGCATGTCAGAAAACTTCTCTGGGAAGTAGGAAGACACCCTCTAACCCCTTCTCAACCTGGGACTTTGAGCTGACAGCTTTTCAATGTCATCAGATGTTTTGCCTCCTGTTCATAACTGCTGTGTTCTACAATTAAACTGGATTTTAAACGAGTGAGTTAATTTGTATGTTCTTAGGAAGTGAAGCTCTTTTGCTGACATTTCTTGTGTGTCTTTTTTATTTCAAGGTCTACAGGTAAGATTTAGGCTTCTCAATAACTAGGATAGTAGATATAACAGCAACACCATCGGTCATACGTAATGCATTTCTCAAATCCTCCAAGAAAGTCTCTTTGGAGGTAGACTCCTGATTACATCTCAGACAAGATGTACAACCTGAACACTTTGCTGGCTGTCTGTCTGTTGGGACACTCAAGGGTTCACTGCAGCTTTTCTGGTTTACCTAGAATCCATGTTCCATTCATTGATTTAATCTCTAATCCTTTTACTTAAAGACCCTAAAGAGAATGAGAAAAAGCATGGGTTTCCATTAAATGAAAATCCATCCGTAGAAAACAAAGGCATACTTCTACTGTTTCATGTTGGTGGTTGTTTATTTTTACAAACTGCCCCTAGGATTAGCTAATCAATAGTGATAAGATTTGCAGTTTTTTAAGATTGCAGTTTTATGGATGTGGAAGCCACTGATTTCATAGTAGGAATAAAAATATAAACACATTTCTGGACTATATTACAGCAGCATATATTGACTGTCTTGCATGTAATGATAAAAGTAAAAAAAACCCCAACTTTGATTTTGGTTAAATGAAAGATACTTATTTTTTTCTTCTGCTTGAGAAAATCTTTGAAGCCTTTTCTGAAAGTCATATGCTTATTCACATTAAGGCTGTTGTCATTCATTAGGGTAGAAAAACTCCACCAAAATCCCCCAAACCCACGTTTATTGTCCTGCTCTTCTGTATGTGCTATTCTTATTCCTCCATGCTGCAATGTTACTGGTGACTTTTACTGTCAGCTGGGAAAATAATTTATATTCTAGTCACTTGCATAACTTTCCTTAGGAAATGTATGTTTCTTATCTCTTTAAGCAAAGTTCTGAAACAGCTGATAGTCTCATTACAGTATCCTACTCTTAAGAACTAGCTGTGATATGAAAGATTAGAAATATTACCTTTACATCTCTAATAACTTGTTTTCTATTTATGTAGGTCAGCTTTATGTGCCATTCTTTTATACTATCTACAGTATTTGGAAATCATTTTACTGTGTGAAAATCACAGAAATCATTTCTACTGTGGGTAAACTGGATTTACATGAGAAAGGTCTTTTGATTCTCCTGTTACTGCAATAATTTCAAAAAGGTTTTCTCTTTCTTTGGTAGTAGCTAAGTGACTTAATAAAGATCCAGAAGAAAGAGGATCTCAGATAGAAAAATATGTATATTAGCACTGTCCCAAGATTTTATTTATACAGTTTGACTAACTCAGTCCACATAATTTTTCATGCTATTAAGAGAGATAGACAATTTTGGAGGTGAAAGCTGAAGGAAGTGAATGGTAAAACCCTTGAACAATACCACAAGTCAAACAGAGTTCAAAAACAGGTGGGAAAGAAAAAATATCAGAAGAGTCTTTTTTACATTTTCATTTTAAGAGTACCTGCACGCTTTTTGTATATGTAGTTGCCATAATCACGCCTTAAACTTAAGACAAATAGTTAAATACAGTCTCTCAAAATATCCTGAGGTCTGTGCAAACCAATGCGATTAAAATTCCTAGCAAAGTCTGAAGAGTTGTATCAGCATTTATGAGTAGTCCTTGCATGAAAAATCTGCAAATCATGAATGGACGAACATCACCATTAATAACCCAGAGGATGAAAGAACAATGTTGTTAATAGTATTTATAGGAGATGCTGAAGCAAGAAAGTAGTGAGTACCAATTACAACAGAGAGCAGGTTACAGTGACTTGTGAAATTAGAAATATAGGGAGGGAATGATAAACATGGTTGGTTGAAGAGGGAGTTAACTGGAAAAAATTGAACAGAAAATAGAAATATGTTTTAGACACAGTATAAGGTCTTGAAATAGTGCAAATTGTCACACACTGGTGTTGATTTACCATATTATCTTAACTCACAGTGCTTTAGTTCCTACTAAAATATATTTTAACTGATGCAGTTTTCTGCTGTTGGCATTTGTTGACAATGATTATGATACACCATGAAGTCATATGCTGAACTTATAAAAGCAGAAAAAGTCATTAAATAAAAATAAAATTTTCAGTAAGAGTTACCTTTTGCTGTAATTAAAACAAGCTTTCAAAATGTCACTGGAAAGAAAGCAAGGGTGAGCACCATAGAGTTTGTTCAGAAGAAATCAATTAGCCAAAGGGAGAGGTAGGGGTTTTTGACTTGACATGTAAACAAATTACTTTATCGCATACTTCCTGCACAGGTTGTTTTCTCTAACAGAAAAAAAATGTTAACATTTATCTACTACTCAAACTAGCATTAAGGATAGGAAAATTAAATTCTTGAGATGATTTAAAGTATCTCTGTACTACATATTCTTGTTTCTTTTGAAAAAAATAACTCAAGTAGCCAGTTTGATGGTGTTGTATTTCTTTTGAGCAGTACTGTTCTATTTCAGGTTCATTTTCACAAATAAATACACCCACAAGAATTGCCAGAGGAAATTTTCCCCCATATTTTCTCCAAGAACAAAAGGCAATGTTTGTTTAGATGCTTTCTTACAGTTTATTAGAATATAGAAATAAAAACACTAAGTCTGTTTAAACCAAAAATCTGTCTCAGAGAGTATTGATAAGAGATATGATTTAGGGGAGCACATGGATCTTCTGTCTCTTTGTGGCTCCTTCTCTTTCATCTCTTCCAGCTTTCACAATTGGTATGTTATGGGTAGGAGAATAGAATAAAGAATGAAGAAGTATTTCTATTTTCTTCTATTGTAAGCATATGATTTATTGGGCAGATTTTTGTAAGACTGAATACATATAAAACATAAAGGCTGCCAGTAGAGCAAGCAGACCTTTAAGCTGAAATATGTCAGTTGTGCTTCTCTACAAAAACAGACAAATGAGCGAAAATATGCTATGTCTCAGTTCCTAAGAGAAGCTAAAACAAACAGGTTGTTTTCTCACTCCTGTAAACAAATCTGTTCAGTTAATAGTTGAATTTATGAAAATGTATATGTTTTGAGTGGCTGGGATTTGGTCACAGAAGGTGGACAGGAAAATAGGAAAATATATCAGAGAAAAATAGCTAAATGCTAACTAAAAATAAGACAAAAACCTTAACACATATTTAAAAAAACCCAGAAACTATGGAAATCTATCAAACTTGTCAGAGAAACAGGAATATTCTGCTTATGAAATTTTCTTTGTAGAAAAGAAAGACTTATATTCATTACTTCTAGAAATTCAACCGTTTCTGAAATTGTGATTGAAGCACATTGAAGAGAAAGACATGACTGTAGAACTGATTCATGTACATCAGGTTCCTTGCTGCTATTAATATTTTGGAAAAGACTTAAGAATGCGTACTTCAAGATGTAAACATTTTCTGAAATAAAATATTTTTTATGACTGTAAAGCTAATAGTACCAGTAACCAAAGAGTGACTCCAGAGCAGTCTTGTTGGGTAAGATGGCTTTATCAGACCTGTCATTGAGAAGTTGTCTCCACATCTTTCAGAAAAACTGACAGAATTTTGCTAAGATATATACAAATGTCAACTTGAAAAACTCCTTTCCGAAGACGAGAAACATGGATAATAATGCGCCTGTGCAGGTTATATTGACTGTGACATTTTTCAAAACATGATCTCAAGCTACAAGATGAAATGGGAGACCTGAGAAAGATGGTTCATAAGGTTGTTACGGAGAAAGCAGCACTCAAATGGGTCAGCAGGAATGGAAAGAATATTTTTATTCTGCAAGATGAAAAAGATGTTATATATATCACCGTGAATGTAACACAAGCTCTTTATCAAAGATAACTCTGAACACCTAGAAGAAAAGTCCATCAAAGTAGGATGGACTGTGTCACTACAAGAACCCCTTAATTTTGTACATTTTCTTCTTCATGCTGGTGGGGTTTTTTTAGCATTTTCAAAATACTTTGGCTACAGTTCACAAAACCCCAATGAGTTATTTGTTTGAACTAGATTTTCTTTCTTCTTTTAAAGGTTAGAACCTGGTAAACCTTTCATGAACAGACAAGAGGCTGATCTTAAAGACAATTTTACCTGCATAGTGATATTGCAATTATTAATATGCAGTTGTTTTTAAAATAGTTTAGCAGTTTTGTTGGCTTCCAATTCAGTGAAAAAAAGAATAATTTAAGGGCAGTGTAAAAATTTGAAACAGTCTATTGATTTTAAAATTATGAATATCTATTTTGAAATATATAAATGCTCATAATGTAAGCATTTGAGAATTATTTTGGAGGCAATAGGAATTTTAACGTTGTTACCAGTTCTTCTATTATGGATTACAAAGTAAAAGTTAACTAATTTTTGTAACTTTGATATAAAGATTTCAACAGTTTGACAACACTACAAAGTTTGTACTAATTTTCTTCTGATTAAAAAAAATTGCTGTGAAATGTGCTGCATTCTTGTGAAATAAAATTTACAAAAATGCTTGTGACTTTCAAGATGCTTTTCCAAATTTCAAAAAATAGAAGAAAAACACAATAGGACATATCAATTGATATGGCAGAGTTGGCAGCTGCTATGTGAACTGTATGCTTAATATGTTGTTAAAATTGCAAACCAAAATTTGTAAATCTTAAGAAACCTGAAGTTTAATAAAAAAAGTCCTGTACCTTGCATGGTTTAGACAGTGTAATCAATGTAACATCATTGTGCTTAAAACATGACAGTATGATTCATAAAGTGCAGTACTTCATGAAGCAATTTATGATTATTTGCAAAGGTATCTTTTATCTGATAGTTATATGATAATTGTTAGGAGTTAAGATGAACATGGTAACCATATCTCACTGTTAAAAATTTGAATAGCAGGTGCATAACAGAAATTTTAAAGGCTCATAACTTGGTCTGATTTGCTTGATTTGAGGAATACAGAAATAATTTAACCCATGATTCAATGTATGGAGGAGTTGTAGTTTCTTATAAGAAAAAAACTGCTAAACAAAAATATTTTTAAAAATCCAGCACCCCACACCCCTAGAATAAGATTCCATCTACTTGTCTGGAAAAAGGGAATCTGTTTCTAGAAATACCTTCTTCTGAACATCTGACTAATCTACCACTGCCAAATCAGACTGCCTTGGACCATAATTGTGTTTTTTAGCTAGAAGATATTTTTATTGTCTAGTTAAGATTTCCTTGCATTTCACCTTAACTTGTAAATTAATTGAAGACTGTATGCTATCATCTCCATTATCTGTAATGGAGATGATATTTTTTAAAATTGCTTCCTCTTAATACAGTTTTACACTGAAAATCAGAATTAATGAAAATAGAAATTCAAAAATCAACATGTAGCTACTTTGTTTGACTAAATTTGTGAGAAGCATATCAATAAATGATCAAAGGAGAAAAGGATGCAATAAGAAAATTTTCACAGCCTCTGAAATAGATCACTTTATCCATAATTTTGCAGTCATATAATTAAAAGAAGAGTAAATTATTGCAATCAAGATGATGAATCATTTTTTCTGATCACTAATTGTGTGTAGTTGAAAAAGAGCAGGAATTGATGCAGTATATCTCAGAGGAAATTGTGTCTGATTACAAGTTATTTATTTAGTTGGATATGTTTCAATATAAAAATATTTTTTCCTGTGGAGGTTTTTAAATGATACTATAAACTCTGGTGGTGCACAGCCATAGGATGAAAAGAATCAGACATAAATTAGTACACCAGAAATTATTTTTGGATATATAGATATTGTATATTTATAAGGGCACCCACAACTTCTCCGGGCAAAATGTTCCANTTCTCAGCATCCACACAACATCACCATTTGACTGAGTTGCAAAAACTTGCATTTAAAATTGTAAATTACTAACTGTTAGTTTGGAACAGGAGTCATTACTGCCTACTAGAACTCAGTACCTCTCCTCTCCTCTCCTCTCCTCTCCTCTCCTCTCCTCATAGCAGGGGTGTTCCATCTCTCTGACCTATTTTGTGACCCTCATCAAGACAAGCTCTATCAGGTCCATGTATTTTTTCTACTGGGAACCCTAGGGCTGGATTCAGCACTCTAGGTGGGGGCTCACCAGAGCAAAATAGAGGGGCAGACCCCCTCTCTCGCCCTCCTGGCCACGATGCTTTTGGGTTTCTGTGGTGCAGACGCGCATTTCCAGCTCATGCCCATTCTCTCATGCACCAGCACTCCCAAACCCTTCTCTGCACAGCAACTCTCAATCCTTTCATTCCCCAGCTCGTCTTGATACTGAGGGTTTTCCTATCTTAGTATAAAACAGGAAAAAGGCAAAGTTATTTTTTTCTGGATAGTGTTGATTTTCATTGAAGCACCAACACCGTCTGATGGACAGATCAGATGTCAATGGAATTATCTGTCAGCTGAGATGTGATAATTATTGTTAAGTTGTGAGACCTGCTATTAAAAATCACTAGTGTTAAATCTACATTATCAAATCCATTTACATAGAGAGAAATACCAGTGTAAAAAGAGTATTAAAACATTGCGAGAATAATTGTGGGATATTACCACATGAAGAATTCTGTTAAGCAGGAATTACTTCTGGGGGGTACTTAAAAGATAAAAGAGGAGCATGACTTCAGTTTTACTTGTAAACACAATTAGGAGTCTGAGACAACGATAAAACATGTGCTGGTTTTTAATATGAGTTATGGGAGTGAACAGCTGGTACTATGGGAAATAACAGCCACCTTCCTAACACAATTGTTCTGCTGCGGAACACAGCAGATGTATTTATTGTCTTGTAACAAGTCTGTATGTATGACATGGAGAAGTATTCCCTACAGAAAAGAAAGTTCTATCTGATAAAAAATATATGAAAAGAATATATTCCAATGAAGAGGCTGCACATTAAAAATGGAAGGAAACAAATCCTGCATACCTCTTAGACAGGATAATTCCATAAATTATCTTAAATTAAATGAGATGGTGAGACAACTTGTAGGAAATGACTGAAGGATCATACCAGGTAATGCAAAAAAGAAGAATTACTAAATTCTCATGAGATGCTATTAGTCTGGTAACTTTTATTCAGGCAAAAGTGTATTTTGGGATATTCCTGAAATAAGAGCTGTGTATGGATATTAATGATTAACAGAAGATTGGAAGTGAAAGGCACTCTTTATTCTAGCATGTTAGTGATAGAACCATGAAAAGAAATTGGTCACACAGAATAAAGAAGTTAAAGTTGACAACATGCAGTGACCAAGAAATGAGAGGATGAGTACTTTTCCTGTGAAGGAATTCAATCCCCCCATGAAAACAAAACATTATCTATGGTCTAGGTCTTACTCTAAAAAGTCTAGGAAGACTTTTGTAAGTACCAAAAAGATAGAAAATGAGTCCAAGGGTTTTAGTAGCTATCATAAATCCACCTCATGTACAGTTGCCGAATTACAATATATTTATCTGTAAAGATTTCTCTCTAGACTCTAGTATTTAATCATATATGTTAAACTTCATTAAATAAGGTTAATCTTGTAGTAGGCATGGGTAGTATGGTGACTTTGACTATGAGAGTTCTCATAAAAGATGCAAAAGCAGTTGTGGGGTTTTTTTGTAATCCAGAGGAAGCCAGATAACTGGCATCTCTATTGCTAGTGTAGAATTTAAGGCAAAAGTTTTGAGTTCAGGGATTTCAAACTGCTTTCAAATTTTATGACTTCATAGTCTCCCATAGTTCTCTGAAGTGTAATCAGTGGAACATGGGCTCTTTCCACTCATGAGCTAATCTGGAACCACGACAGTAGAATTATGTTTGTGTTCTGTCACCGTTATGTGATTTTCAAAAAAGCCAATGTTTCTTAACTTACAGCTAGCCCTTGGACATCTCGTACTGTGACATAAGCAGCAGCATACTTAAGTGAACAAGGTCTGAGTTGCAAAGGACTTGTGATAAAGATTAGCAAATTGGCAATGAGGAATCCTGTTACTTTTTAAGTCTTGCTTACATAACAAACCATCTTTCTACACAGAGAAAAAGTAGTATAAAATCAGTTATTATGACAGTAACTATCTGTTTCAGAGTCAGCCTCAGGGAAGGAAAAGACATTATTTAAAAAGTCCCCTGGCACCTGTTATCATATAGAATCATATTTTATATACTTTCCAATTATATGCTGATAAGATAATTTAGGACAACAAAGTAGTAAAAACCACCCCCATTAGATGCTGTTCCTCCTTCCCCAAATGGATGTTATCAGTTACTATGTTTATATTTTCAAATGCACACAAGTGCGTACATGTACACGCTACTTCAAATAGACAACACAGATAATTAATTGAGATATTTAAGTACCCTTCATCTTAAATCAAAGCAGACATGATGGAAATATTGTAATATTTCATTTTTGAAATGAAATATTACAATTCAAATTCCAATTTTGGTGCATATATATGTAGCTTTGAGAATTTAATAAACCCTTTACAGTCAACTATGATTCATCATGAACCCTTTTCTGGAAGTAATCATGCCTCATCATAAACTAATCTTCAAGTATTCTTCATATTTAAAGAAATCAAAACATCTGATGTACAAAGACTTTTAAAGTCTTCCCTTTAAAGAAGAAAAAAAAAATTAAGTAATGTCCCTTTTTAATGGAACACTTTACTGATATTTTCACCCAATTCTTCCTCAGGTTGAGTTACAGTACAGAAGTATATATCTTAGATGTGGTCCTCCTTATACCTAGAAGAGATAAAAGAGGAGAAGAGATAACAAACTTTGAATAATTTCCCCTCCTCAAAAGCTGTGACCAAAACAAATGCATTTTTTAAAATATTTAATAGCGAGAACTGTATTAATTAAAATAACAATCCAAATAAGGTAATTTGAAGAGACAAGGTAGTGAAATGAATACCAATCTAACAAATGTTTTCATTGCCAAAAATGTAGATTTTATTTAGCTTTAGTCATAGGCATTCACATAGTTATGCTAACAGAAAATAAAACAACTGGAAATCATTGAGAGATGATTCAGAAAGTGAAGGTCACAGTGTCAGTTTAGTTGTAAAAGAATTAATATATTTTTGTATATACCATGGAAAAATTTAATGTATAAGAACTTTTATGCTATTCATAATGCCCAATTCTTTTATATTTTTCCTGCTCCTGTGACATTGAGACTTACCTTGTTTTGTAATTTCTCAAACCTGTTTTATTCTCTATATTTACTTTAGTTTGTCAAGTTATTTCTCTTTTTCTTCTGTCAACACCTGTGAATTAATGTTTAGGAGCCTCATGTCAGCCATTCAGGAGGTCTCTCAATGCTTCCACAGATATTCCACAGAGAAATTCTCTGAGTAAGTGTAGCTTTTCTATTGCTCTGCTCTTAGCCCAATGTGTTTTCTAGAGAAGGAAATTGTAACTTCAAGTCATGTAAATAAGGCAAACACATGAATCTCACAGGACCTTGGCCTACTAAATGGTGGAATAATTTCATTGTTAGAAGAATATTTGACCCACTCAAATAAATACAACAGTTAAAGACTTTCGATCTGAGATATTGAGATAAAGTCCAAAATTCTACATCAGTCTTGTCTTCCTCCCTTTCCCCTCCTAAGCATGTTCTGTTTTGTACTGAAACATTTTCTCCAGGAAGCATTTGCTGTTCCAATGATAAGTGACAATTCTTGGAAATTCCTGGTATTTCTTTAAAAAATTGAGTGCATTGGTGTTCTAATTTGAAAGGCATCTTTCTGCTTTGGGTCTCAGTAAGATGTCCTACAGATTGTGCTGCAAGCCAGCCACCTACTTATTTTTAAATGCTTTTTGCAAAGACACAAGGAATCAGAGAACATTAGTATTTAGAAGAATAGCTCTTTTTTTTTCTTATTCTTTTGGTCTGCTCATATTTTCAAGCAGCACTTTCATCCTGGAGAAAGTTCATAGAAAATTTTTGTCCCCTATGCCTACAGATCTTCTCCAAGGATTCCTATTAATATTTTATAAAATAATTAGAATTATTTCAGGAATGCTGAATTTATTCTACATTATTAGATTAAACAAGATCAAGTTTTTTTTTCCTATCCTTGCCTCTTTACCTTCTTTTCACACTTTGTCATAGTTTTATTTACTTTGAAAAGCAACATTCAAAATTTTAAGAAAATCTACTCATGTCCTACATATAGAAATATGATTTAGTGTGTTTTCATACTGTCAACAGAAGCATAAATCTGGATAAAATGCCCTTGTTTAATAAAAACAGTCAGTAATTGTTTTCTTAGCATATTTAAAATGAAAGAAAAGATTTTTCCTTGTCACTTGCATTTTTTTATTTTGTGTAGGATCATCATACCATAAATATTCCACAAAGAAATTGCAGTGAAAATATTACTCTGTTTTCACTGCTCCTAATACTTTTAAAGTGCTTTTGGTGCCTTGGTGCTTTAATTAGCACTGAGCATCATTATTTTATACTTTGTCTTTTTATCGAAGTGGCTTGATCTGTAGACAAAACATATTTTCAATTAGATTTTTCTGGCTTTCAGTCTTATTTAGGTGATCAAAATTGTGTATGTTTACATCTGCCTTCTTAATGTCCATAAAATCCTGTTGCATCAAAGTGTCGGCTCCTTGCTGAATTTTGGTTATTGAGCAGTTTACCATGCCAGTTGTCATATGTCAAGATGATGGCCTACCATAAATTTCTTACCAGTCCTAAAGGTGACAAAATATTTATCTGTCTTCCTAATGGGTAAGTTGGTGTTACCTAGATAATGGCTGTTGGCTTTATTTTGATTGCTTAGCAAAGTGTAGAAAGCGTAGTGTAAGCTTCAAACTCATCACATTTACCTGTCTTTTCAATAGCTTCTGCTGTTATCAGCAGACATTTTCACAACTGGGATATTTCAATAATGACTGTAGATGCATATCCATGTTGGCTTTCTTTTGTGACAAAATGAGTTCAGGAGAGGAATGGTCTGAAAATGACATTGAGAGTCATCTTAAACCTATGATTAAAATAAATTTGGGTTGTTTTTCTGACACAATGGTAATTCCTTCATATATTTCTGGAATATTTAATGTGAGAGAAGTTTTATTCCATCTATTCAGATGCTGCATAATGCAGCATTTAATTAATGCAGCATTGTTTAATTTCTGAACTTCATAATAAAAGGAAAACAGGACACAACAGCATGGAATGACATGGAATTCACATAATACTCTAAACCCAGCATGTTCAAAAAATAAAACCAAATTACTTATTAAAGTTAGAATTGAAGAGTCATAGTCAAATGCTACATTTGCATGGGGACACTAAAGTAATAAAATCTACAGTGCTGCTTAGAACAAAATTTCTAGTGTGCCATTCTATATGGCAGCTTTCAAGTTTAAATAGTACATCTTGATTTCAGAAGCTTGGTCTGTGCAGGGGTCGAAGAGCAGTGTCTATTAATTTGCCTAAATAAAGGCACCTAATACCATTTATGTTCCAGAGCATCATGTCTAGCCTCTAGCTGCTGTGCTAAGTAGGCAAAGGTCATTTGTAGATTCCAGATTGTGTTTGCTGGTCCTGTGCAGAGTCTCTGGCACAACAGTGTGTTTCAAGTGGCACCGGGCGCTGATGCTTTGGCACCTGAAGTAAGTGTGCACTATAGAAATCACACTGAGGATTGCAGCTGATGCAAAAAGTTGTGAATTCATGCGTAAATGATATAGTGAAGATGATATATTCTCTTGGTTTACATGAGTTTTACTTAAACTACTTTCATTTATGACTTCATGTGGGTTAAAGGGGACATGATAAAAGTAGTCAGCAAAACAGTTAAATTCACTTTGTAGGTATAAAAAAACTTTGTGTTTTGTAAAAGAAACGAATGTAAGGAATCCTGTACCAGAAATTGCACGATGTAAATGATGTTATGTATTTTGGAAAGCTATGTTTTAGTAGGTTCATGATCTTATATTATGGTACCCATTTCTACTACAAAGAACTTAATTTACAGGAAGTTGTCTTCATGTGCCTATGAAGAAAGTACAACATTGTAGCTCAATTAGCTAGAAAATTCCTAAGAAAAACTGTCAAAGAAATTTGCTTCTAATTTCAATTATTAAATTCAGAAAAATATTGGTAATAAGAATAATCAATGTAGACAGGATGTCTTTCTGGCCATTAGAGAAAGAAATACATAAGAGGATTTTATGTTTGAAAGGAATGAGAATTGAGTATGTGACAACTACTGGGCTTTGACAAGGGATTCTACACCCTTTAATCTGCAAATCAACATTTCACATTCAATTAATAGTTGAAAGTGTGACCTTTATTAAACATATAGCAATCTCTTAATTATTAATTATATATTTCTTATGCCATTATAATACATTTATAATATTAATGCTTAATTATCCATTTGCATAATCGAATTATAGCATGGATGTATGCTAAGAATCATAGTAAAGAATGAGTTTGGCCAGCTCTCTGACCCTAGGCTTATTACATTAATGTAGAACAACTAAGGTCAACATCAGGTTTAAAAGAGAATATAGAAGAGGAATCTATTCTCTGGATAATTGGCTAATTGCCTTATTTTCTGTGGTGGTTATTGTACTTTATCTTCTACATGCTACACCTGCAACAAATGACACTTGCTGGCACAATGGTGTGAACTAGAGGTAGAACTTCATGTGATTTCTGTCTCCCTGTTGACTTCAGCAGTTTGTTGTTTACCTTTTGCTCTGTCTCCATCCTTTAAACTCTGTGGTCACTAAAACATGATCAGAAAAAAATATTAGTTAAAATTTAGTAGGTTTTTCTCCGCTTCTCACTTCAAAATGTGTTATTGACTAGTGTGTTGATAATGCAATTACAATATGGGAAAAGCTAATAAATAAACTCTAATAAAAAACCCTAATAAAATTAAGATGTTTTATTTATACATAATCTGATTTCAATAGATGGTAAGGATTAGCTGTAGAATCATGTGTCTGGTTATTTTTGTTACCACTTTATTACTTGTGAGATCATCTGATCTCTGCTATGAAAAAGGCCAAGAGAATAAGCTCATCTTGAACTACAAAGAGAAGAATTTTGTTCTCAGTAGGAAGACTAGACAAGGGTAAAAAAATAAAAATTTTGCTTAAGGCCATGCCATTTTTAAAAAGTTAGTATCAAAAGAACATCTTATAGCAGATTGGCTTTGGTCTTTGCTTGTTTGTTTCTATCTCTTTTCCCATTTAAAACAACATACTAAACCCACTTCAATGTGAGCTAACCTGCTCACTCTGACACTGTAATCAATTAATTTCCTTAGCCTTCCTGCTCACCTTCCTGTTGGTTAATTTGTAAGCATAATTTAGGTCAAAAAGCAGTGACTGTAAGCTCATTCATTAATTCACTCTCTATTTTAAACAATTTGTAAAAAAAAAGTCCCCTGGAAAGCACCAATGTCTCCTTACATAATAGATTTACTAAAAGTAAATATTTGAATATGTAGATATGCTGCTCCCACTAGCAGAAGACCTACAGGGTATTAAGGTATATGCAAACAGTGTGCCAGACAATAAATAGTTGCATAGTATCCCTTTCATAAATATTTGATCAGAGAAGTGGAACCAACATTTTTCACCGTTCTATACTGTGTTCAGTCCTTGGTTTACATATATAGATATTCACATAGGGCCACATTTAAGAGGTATTGGGTTTGTAGACCCTCCCTCCCAAACCTCTAAAGGTTTGACTTGAAGCTGCATTGACAACAAACTGACACATTCCTATAGTAATATGAGTCAGAGGCATCCAAGCACCCCTGTATGCATGACAGGGCTCTATAAAATATGATTTGCTGTTTCATACCTGCTCTTCATCTCTGCAAAATGACTTCAAAAGCTTTCTTCAATAGAATTACAGGAGAATCTAAAAGTGTATGTATTTATACCGAAGTACCAAAAATACACTGCTTTGGGCTATGCTTGTTGTCAAACTTGGTTTTCCATCCTCCATCACAAAGAATTTCTTTGTGGTCAAGCTGAAATTGACATATCCTATTCATAGATGTAAAGGTCAAAGTGAGAATTATGACCACCCAATCCCTCATTCTAAGAACAAAGCAGAAAGGTAAATAAGAACAAGAGTGAAGTTTAATTTTGATGTGGATTTTTATTGAAAGTGGGTAACTGGAACACCAAGATGTAAAGACCTACCAGCATCAGGGGAGTCAAACTTGCTTTTTGCTCTTGGTTGCTCTGGAATTTTTTGTGCTTTAATCCTCTACCTAATAATTGGCAAAATTGTTGGAAATCTAACCCTAATTAAAAAAAAATTGAGATGTATTTTGACAAAAAGTTCTTTACCTTGGTCTCGATATATCTTTTAGCATGGCATTCAGCATGTTCCTCCATTTCAATGGTTATTTTTCACAAAAAAAGAAAATGTGCTTATCTCAACACTGAAAATTTAATGTATTTCTTTTCCTTTTGACAATTTACTCCACATTCTTATAACTTTTTTTGCCATTGCCAGACATTCTCTTTGCCAAAATCCTCTGATCTCAAAGATAGACAAAGTCAATATTTCTGAAAAGCCTTCCTGCTTGGAGCTTTTACTATCGTTTTTGTTGGGAAGCATAAATAAGGGAACCACAATTATATGGCTTATAATTAATTTAATTATATTAATATAATTAAATAATATAATGTCATGGTTTGGGACTGGCCCAATGCCAGTGCCCCCATGAAAATGTGTTTTCTTTAACTAACTGCTGTGAGATGTGACCAGGAACAGAGCAGAGCAGGCTTGAACTTAGAAAAAGAGA
>VZSE01005858.1:567419-640726 GCA_013398275.1 Promerops cafer | reverse complement strand
CTCCGGGGCTCCGGCCTACCTCAGCCTGGGCCTCCATGGCTCCCTCCCCCACCCAGCCATGTGGCCGGGCGGGGCAGAGACGGTGCCGCTCCCTGGGCTACCACGGGCGAAAGAGAGCGAACTCTGGGAAATCTCTGCTTTTAACCCCGTGTGTCTTCAGAGGTGACTCATGTCTTCAGTGGTCACACCAGGTGTCAATATTTGAATCTGACCACTGATTGGTTTAACTAAAACTTCCCAAAAAACTCACTTCCTCCCAAACGGAGACATATAATTAATCTTACAATAATGATACCTTCATCTGTCAAAAATTTTCACAAATGTATTGGTTTTCTTAAGTTACAAAATTATATCCAGAGCTAACCAGCATGATATTTTCCATTCATGTTCTATGACCTCTGCAGAACCATCCATTTTGTAATGACATGGTCCTTGGGATGATAAGCTGCTGATACTGTAACTAAAACTTTGCAGAAGAGTGATTGTAACACATGCCAAAATTAGAGAAACAACTTAGACTTACTTTTTGTAAAAACTGCTTTCCGACAGCTTTCTTTCAGTTATATATAATGTGCTGTCATCCTCTTATGTCCAATATTAGTTCACCTGGGCCAATATGTTAAATCAATGTTATCCTGAAGTGTCAACTCGCTTAATTCCAAAGTTCTGAGCCTACTTCAATCAGTTACAGCAGCATGGTTTAAGGAGACTCGACTAATGTTTTAAAGCTTTGAATTGTTCAGGTTTGCATTTAAATATGCCCCTTTCCCCTCCTTGGCTTGATTGCTTAAAATGGTCTTTGTAAGTTGTAGATGCATTCCAATGTGTATATTAGTTGTGAAAAAGACAGAAACAGTCTAGGTTTCAGCAGCTAACCTTAACCTCACCTTAACCTGCCTATTTAAGTTTAAATTTATATTATTGAAAAAGTGCTCCTGGACTACCTCTTAAAATACAGCCTCATGCTCCTGATGAACAGAGGCAGACAGGCATAAAATGTGGACCATGACTCAGTCACCTGGTATTGTTGAGGCACTTCACATCGGTTTGCATTAAAGCACGTATGTCAGCTGGTGTCTGTTCTGAATTTTTTACTCATAAATGCATAAACAACAGGCAATCACACAAGCACTGACCTCAACCGAACTGGCAGTGTTCATAAACAAAGAGAACTACTGCTGTCATCCATTATCATTAAATACTCTTCACAGTTCTCAGTTGCTTTTTCACAATTTCCCATTTTTGTTCTCTTTTGATGGCACCTGACCAGCACTAGAAAACACAGAGCTTTATTCTGGTTTATGTGACAGTCCATGGGCACTCACACTAAAGCTGGCAAAGATCTGTGAAAATCAGGTCCACATTAAGGACTTGGGAGAAGAGGTTCTTAGTACTGTTAAGAGACCTTTGTCCAGTCACCTGTGGTGACCAGAAGATCTCTGAGAGAAATCATATAATAATAATTTTAATCTCAAAACTAATCCCAGCTGTGTTTCCTGGCCCCACTGCTGTAGCAGTTAGCATGAGTTACTTGAAGTTAGGATAGCCTTTGGCATGAGCTGATGAACCTCGACTTTTTGCTGTAACAGAAGTAGATGAAGTATGGTACAAACCTGTTGTGAAGAACAGAGTAGTTTTGGAACACTTAAGGAAATATATAGATAAAGAATACACTCAGTCTGCTGGATATCCACATGTCCAGAATTTACCTGAACAGAAAGATTGGGAGCACTGGCAATGGCTGCAACAAATCATAATAAAACAGTGCCATTTGGGAAGGCAAGAATCCATGGCAAGATGTTCTGTACTCAAATGTAAACCTAAAACCACTTAAAAATAGTGGAGATAAAGACATTGTTGAGGAACCCAGTGACAGTCCTCAGGATCCAGGATTGTGTCTCTAACCTCCAGGAAACACAAGTCCCCACAGCTCTGGATCATACACTGCAGCATTGACACCACCGGACTGACCCACATGACCTTCCTCCTGTCTGCACTGTCTCACAGGCTGGAAAGGCCACACAGTTAGTAAAACCACACATCTGTGATGTGTTCTGGTATATAAACCCATTTATCCACATTATCATCTGGTCTTAAAACTTCTTCATAGAAAGAAAGCTCTCTCTTTTTGTTTGGAGGAGCAGAAGTTTAGTTAGGTAGACAGTTTCTTGGAGCAGCCTAACCATGTTTATTACCAGCAAACACATCTTTGTTCTTGTGTTATAGTTGTCCTCTAACTGAAATGTTTCTTCTCCCTGAAAAGACAGAATTTCATTCTCTTTGAATCTTGATGAGAAAACCATATTCTCTGCTGGCTCTTAGAAGGGCCCCATTGTTTTGCTCTCATTGCATGACAGACACTTGATCTCCCTCCTGGAAGTATTCCTGGTAATGCTTTCCTGATGGCCTTCCAGTTAGAATTAATCTCTCTGAATATTAGCAACAAAAATACAGTCCTGCATTCCAGTATCCTGTATAATGGTATTCATGTTTTCTTTTTGTATTTGAAATAGATGCCCTGATACAGGCCTGAGGGTTTTTTTCATGATCACATCACATAGGCAGATTTTATGTTCAGTGATGAGCTTAAGGTTTATAACACATCCTCGTTGACCTTTATAGAGACATAGTTTTTATTTTGCACTATTAAATGTAATTTTATTCCCATTTTTTAATGTCACCTAGTTCTTGCTGGTAGTCTGAGCCTCATGTGTTTAGACAGTACTTTCAAACTCTGAGCCATTGACAAATTTTGTTAGTTGCCAATTTTTATCTCAGAGTCACTAATAAAAAGAATCTTAACAACAAACACCAAGATATGAAAATAATCTCACTCCAATTATCTTTCCTTTAGTCCATGTTTCATGATCTTGGTTTTAGCTTGGAATATGAAAGTAACACAAATGTGGCCATCATGTTAAAACATGAAAATGGAACAGTGAAGTTTTGATATAGTTCTTCATGTAGTCTTTTCTAGTAGTTTTGTCTCAGTTGTAACTAACACTGCATTTTTTATGTATTTTCCTTTTATTTAAAATTAAATACATTTCAATATGTGAAGCCTTTTCAGACAAACAGATGAAATTTTGCTTTCGTTTTATAGCTTTTATAGTAGCAAGGGAAAAAAAGGGGGAAAAAAAAGAGAAAAAAGAAAGACATCTGAAATTGAAAGCAGTTATTAAAGTGGATGATTGTATTGTGAAAACAAAATTGTTTTTTTGAGTATAGCAATTTTTTTCTCTGCAAAATAGTAACAGTAATTCTCTAAGTGTCAGTACAAGTCCAGTACAAGTACATGACAAACTGATGGAAAATTATTTCAATGCAACTATGCTATGAGATATTACTGTGTCAAGACAATGTCAAAAGGATGCCAGTAAAAAACCCCAACAATATGGAAATCCAACAATATGACAGTCTAAAGGTTTCTGATGTAGGGATTTGGAGATTATGTTACATTGACAAGATAATAGAATGTATCAATGCAAATTACACTTTTATTTAAAAGCAGAAAATTAAATCAACATCATATTAAGAAACATCATATAAAAGCAATAAAATTAAAGCTGTATTCATCATCCCTTAAACAGCTTGCTTTCTATGAACTAAGTAGATAATTAAGAACAATTATTCCATTGAATGTATACTAAGCAAAGTATTTGGAACCTGCTGAGAGTTAAGCTAGCCAAACCCAGCTTCTGTAGTAATATCTCTCAGGAGCTGTCCTGACAAGATACTTGCCTTTCCTAAATGGAACATGGAAGGAAGCTTGTTCTGTGAAATCCAACCCAGAAGGATGTGATTATGACGATATCAAAACTAGGCCCATGTGATAATATGTCAGTCTGGGCTGCTACTGGCCCATTTCCTCCTAATCACATCTAAAATTCTATGTCAGCCTTCTAGAAAAAGAAAAAGAAAGAATATCAATTTTTTTATCTTTTTGGAAAGTCTACTTCCTCCCCATGCTCTACAGGGAGGCTCCTGCCCTACAAGCTCTCCCTAAGTCAGCACCAAGTCTGTTTACTTTTGCTGGCAAACCACACATGCTCTCACATGGTTTCTGCTGCACTGCTCATAACTGTCCCTCTCACTGACCTTGCAAATTTGTTTGCTTGGACACAGACAGATAGGAGAATTTATTTATTCTTCATTGCTGATTGTGTTTCTGCTTCCTCTTGCCCCTTTCTTTTTAATGCATTTTATAGGACACTTTTCATCAGATTCTGTTGGAATGTGATGCTGTGTCTTCCTCTTTAATATTGCTCCTCTCAATATCTGGATAAATATTTAGTTAGTGTCTCCATTTTCAAACCAGTTCAAGGCAAATATTGTCTTCATTAACCTTTATAATTATTAAAGGAATAGGAGAAAACTCTGCTACACGTTAGAAGCTACAGTTAAAAGAATGAAAACCACACAATTACTAAATCTTTGTATTAGTAACTTCACAGTTTAGTATCTTTGAATCCACCAAAGAACTGATTTTTGTGAGCTTTATTTCAGGTTTTTTGGAATTAATTTTTGTGCATGAAGAAAGAGCATAGGCCAAAAAGTTTCTGAGCATGTAAACTTTCTCTGAAAATCAGTGTTCTATTAGTTAATTCTTTTGTAAGAGTGAACTGGAAACAAGTGCAAAATACAGTGTCTACTTTGCACTCATTTGCTAAAAATAAAATACTGTTATGAAATTAATTACACCTCTTTCTTGAAAGTCAGAAATTTATTATAGCATATTAAAACCAAAAATAAAAACCTTTCTGAGCCTTGTTGGAAATGATTAAACTATTTTAAAGATTAACACTCAATTATTTGCATAACAACAATCTCCAAAATATTGGCAAATTTCAAAATCATTATGACTATTGGAAAATAGCTGAAACAACAACTATACTTAAGGAAAATATAGTTTTGTAGGTTAGAGGCTGTTGGCTGTTGTGAGAAATTTCTGTTTAATATTTTCTGTTCTATTTTTAGAATTATTTTTTATTTGATAATTAAAAAAAAATCAAAGTAGAGGAAAAAAAAAGGTGGCATCCCTGAAATCGAATAATTTTAATAGTATATCGTTGAAAGGTTACCTATAACTTATTTATAATGAAATATTTTAGTTTGGATCTTCTGTACTGAAGGAAAGAACCAAAAGTTTTCTCACTAATATAGTGCTTCAAAAGAAGCAGCAGAATTTTTAGAAAAACAAGTATTATGAATCACTTAATCTTCATTTTGAGGAACAGTCTATTACTTGAAATGTGTTTCTTCTAACTTAATGTGAATTTCAAGGAGGAATCTGTGAAAAGCTTTCTGATGTCTTTTGTGTCAGATATTAGTCTCAGGAGTCAGAGAAGAATGGGACATGCATAGTAAGTTAGGTGTTTTCTCCACAGGCATATTATCCCAAATTAGTTTTGTGAGATGCTAGAGTTGGGCGAAGATGTCTGAAAGTGATGTTGCATTAGCACTTATTATGGGAATGGATCACAGTTCCTTCTTCTAGCTGCTGGCACCATTCCCGTTAGATTTGAGTTTTCTTGTATTTATTACATCAGTGTATTGCTTTTGCATTCAATAATTAACTTTGCTGTTAAAAAGTTTTCAGCATATGTTTGAAATAATTAATGTTAATTGCTGCATGAACTTTGAGTGATCCACCAGGAACGAGTTAGTTCCAAAAACAACACTTTCCATCTGAGTACACAGTCATTAAAATACATTATTCTACTAATCCTTATAACCTGTGTGCTCTTTCCCTTTTCTTGTGCCAAGAAAACAACAACTGAAAAAAAAAATTGTGCCAGAATAGCTGTTGATCTTGATTTTATAGAGAAGATTTCAGGAGAATACATTTTAAAACTTGGGGTTAGAATTTCCCCAAGGTTAATAGTAAATAATGTCAATATTTGTAAAAACTAAGAAAACGCAGTGCTTTTATATTTTTAAATATGGAATGTTGTGTTAATAACTAGCTGAAAAATATGGGAGCTCATACTTAATTTGCCCCAGTGTGATACTGTGCATTTCATTATACGACCAGAATTTAACTTCCTGGTGCAAACAAGAGGAAAGGACTGGGGAGGACTGCAATCATGAGTCAAGTGCCTTCAGGCTGGAAACAAACTTGTGTGTCTTGCCTACGCCTGCTGTTAAGGGCTGTGTTCCTGTCTCAGCCATCAGCTCTCCCAGTGATGGTGGAATGTTGGACCTCAGCCCCTGTGAACCTCTCACACAGCAGTTCTGCTGGGCCATGCCCTTGGAAGCACAGTGGGGAGAGACATACAAAAATTATAATATTATACCTTCTTCATCCTTCCAGCTACCTATGTGTCAGAATCCTTTCCAAAGTATATAAAGGATTTTGTATTTCTTATTTCATATTAATGGTTGTCCGCAGATTATATTATCAAGTAATATGTGTAAGGTTTTAATATCCATACGTCTTAAGCTCAGGAAAAAAAATTGCCTGATAATTTGTTTTTTGGATTTTAGTGGATCCTGTCTGAAATTTTATAATAAACTCCGCAGTTAAATGCCCAGTGCAGTCACAATGAAATTGGCTGGGAGCAAATAACAGCAGTGTTTAGTCAGAGCTATTTTCAGACTTCAACTTTTCCCTGAATTATTAAAAGAAACAATGTTTCTCCAAATCCGAAACTGGAAATTTGCATTCCCCTTAGGTCATGTCCTGGTGTGAACTGTATAAGCCTAGGCATTTCAAGAGAATAGGGACATGGTTTAGTGGTGATGTGACAGTGGTAGGTTAATGTTTGCACTCAATGATCATAAAGGTCTTTTGCAATCGAAATAATTCTATGATTCTATTATACAATTTGCACAGATGATTACTGAGCAATTTCCAAATTTACCTACTGAATTTGACCATAACAACTTATGGAAATGATTGAAATCACAGTCTGGAGGCTACACTGGTCATTAAGTCCAAGTATTGCTACCAGATGCCTTTTTATGATGACAATTTACACAAAAGTGTTAATTTCTGAATGTACTTAATCTTAAAACTATATTGAATTTTTTCATTAAGCCAAGTGAAGAAATATTTTGATAGTCTTGGATTCACAGAATAATTGCAGCCAGATAATAAGGTCTATACACTGAGTCAGAAATTTAGAAGGACACAATGTTTATAAAATCTAAAAAGTCTTAAAAATATACTTTAATACATAAATAATTTAAAAGTTTTTTTCTGCATTAATTTAAATGCTTTAAGGCAGATTTTAATTAAACTATGACACCTCAGAGTGAAAGTTAGTGCAGATACAGGTAATTTGGGTATAATTTCATAAGTCTGGCCCTGTGGCATACTGGGGGGGGCGGAGGGGAAGCAAATTGCAATTACATAGCAAACAAACAAAAAAGTGGTTTAAGCTTAGTATATAATGAAACCACCAAAATCCATGTGCCCTAAAAGAAAATCTGGTCAATCAACCATACCATAAGAGCAAGCCAAAAGAAAGGGCGGGTTTTTAATATTTTGACACGTCAATGTCTGGTTTAAATTCATCAAGAATACCTAGAGGAAAGAACCATCTAAAACATGAGAACATGATGCTGCGAGAGCACAAGAAGACTGTATTTTTGGTAAGACACAGGAAAAACACTGAGGGTCTTTTTATTTCTTTTTCTCAACTAGAATATTATTTTAGCTTTGTAACACAATCTTAGAAGAAAAAAAATAAATATCAATATATGTAGGTTTTTTTTTCTTAACCACAATTAACTTAAAGTTACTTGGTTGATTGCTTGCGATTCTCTCTGCTGTACCCACAGGAATGACTCACACAAAACTGATACAAAGAGTTATGACAAACAAAAATTTACTTACTCAAGCAGTATGTTCTGACTGTCTAAAACAAATGAAATAGGAGTGAATTTAACCCCCGGCTCCAGTCACTATAGCTGAAATGCAAACATAGGCTCACCTGCCTCTGTGATTTGAGGGATGATGTAAAAACCACGTTGATTAAGAAACAAATTAATATTTGCTCCATGGTTATGCAGGATTGCTGCAGATTGCGTTGGCCTTTCGTGTCCCTGTCCAATCCCACACCCATTCTTTTAAATCCATTTTGTCCTTTTTGCCTACCTACCGCATGCACATCTAATTAATCCCCAAGAAATCAAATATTTCAGGAGTATAAGGGTGTATCTTTCTATAGTAAATTTAAAAAAAACTGAAGAAACCCTCAAACCAACAAAACACAACAACAACAAAAACCCAAACCAAGCCAAAATTACAACAAAACAAAACAAAACAAAAACCCCACAAAACCCCAGAAACACCCCCCTTCCTCCAGCTAAAAATCTAGAGTTTGATAATGGTGTGTCTCTTTTCCATTACAATCCCAGTGAAATGTCTATCACCAGTTCACTCTCAAGGACAATTTTGTCAAATTTTTAAAGGTTTATATTACTGACCTTCTTTAAGCTTTGGACACTGCCATGATGTACTATTTTGCTTTCATTTATTTCTGATACTGTTAAGTATTGGTAAAAGCTTTTTACAACTTCTGTTCCAAATTTAATAAAAATCAAATCTGGAATTTGACTGGATATCTCCAGAGGTCTCTTCCAGCCCCAGTCTTTCTGTGAAATTATTTTCATCATGTAATCATTAACAAAAAATAAAAAAGCGTTTTTCTGCAGTTTTTAAAAATTCATATAAAAATTGCATTTAATTGAAATAGTGTTTGAAAAATTTTCATATGGGAAAAAATCTAAAAAACATTAAGGTAAATATACTTTGATATTTCACGTAATATTTCTTTTATTTGTGTTTTGTTTTATTTTCTGTATTTGTCTGGATAAATCAGTTTTTCACTAGTCAAAGAATGGATGTTCCCATCCAAATATATACTCTTCCAAACTGAACTCCAAATGAAATATGATATAATTGATTCCACTCTTGTGTTCTGGGCATTTTTTTCTCCTTTTGAACTCATCCTGGGCTATTAAACAGTCAAAAGAAAACTTAGGGGAATAATTTATTTTACTCTCAATGGTGCACATTGAACCTGGAGGCATTTTGGTGTCACATAAATTGTACACAGTACAGTAGAATGGCAGCAGGTCACTATCTTCTCAAAAAAAACTCTAAAGGAAATGAGGTGATTGTAACATCAAGTGGGCAATCAGTAAATCTTACAGTGATGCTGCCAATATTAAAGTTAAAATGTTACAGTGAGGTCTTGTCTGCCCTTGAGGTGACAAAGAGGTTGTAACCACTGGGCGAAGCACTTTGAAACACTAGTAAATTACTTCATGATCACATCCAAATGTGCTTGTTCTCTTTGGCTTGTTTTTCTACAACTTTGTGTTTTAGCTCTCTCAGAAAACCTATTGTTTATGGCTTGGTTTCTTCCTCAGAAAATAGACTGATAAAAACATCTGAAACTGCTGGATTTGACAGCTTGCCCCGTAAAAAGCCCCACTAAAAGAAGGATGACTTTCAATATTTTTTTTTAAGTGGCATATTTTACTTAATATTTTTTTTTAAATCTAGGCTCTCCTTAAATGCTTCAGAATTGTCAAAGCTAAATTTTGATCAAAAATCAATAGTTTTATTTAAACCAAAAATACTTATTGGATTTTTAATGTTGAAGAGAAACAGATTTGGACTTTTTAAATTCTGAACGAGTTCATAAAGTTGCTATGCTAAGACTTTGGAATCAGCAAGGAGGCTTATTCTCTGGAAGGACTGAACAGGAACACATATGAGGAAGAACAGGACATAAATTTTCAGAAGAACATCTCATATAACCCAATAAGGCCAATAAAACCATGATTCCTATATGCTGGGATATGATTTCTTACCAAAGCAAAGGCCAAAAGCAGGTAGATGTTTTAATTGCTCTGATAACTATATAACTTAGGAAGACCAACGTGCCAGAGTTTACAAAGATGCTCAGATGACCTGCATTCAACAGGCCAAAGTTAATCAATGTTGGTGTGATTCACTGTTTCTTGAATAATTAATGAACAAGTCAGTTGTTTCTCTGAAAGGTCTTGTCTTGTGTTTTCTTACAAAAGCATCTGGAAATACAGTGATATTTCACTGTCTTTGTTACCTATTCTCGGAACCCACCTGTTAAAAGTCATATGGTTAAAAAACAGACTAGGAAATACTGATATTAATAATGTGATTCAGAAATATGCTACAAAGAATTTACTTTCCATTAGAAACTATGAATTGTGCAATTTGAAGAAGCAAGGGTAGGCTATGCAAATCTGTCATGTTTTTTGTGGCCATCATAATATTGTCAAAATTCATGGCAAACACATCTAGCCAATAAGAGCATCGATTTTTATATTTCACAAAATTTAATGTATGAGTGCCTTTTATTACTGTTTTAATGATGACATGATTTAATATATATGGGTCCTTTTTTGTAATGTATTTGCTTGTCTATTTCATTTTTAATATAATTTGATCATATTATGTAAAAGATATCATAACCATTATGCCAAAGCATTAATGTCATGTGTAGAATAATGCCAATTTTTATTAAAATGTTATGAAAGCACATTTATTTTCATTTATATTATTCTTTACAGAAAGATCTCTGGAATATTAATATCTCTACCTAATCTTTACATTACATCTCTGTATATTAGAGTGTTTCAGATGTAAATCAGAGAAGTCACTCAACTTAATTTAAAAAATATCTTCTAACTCAAAAAAACCCCCATTTAAACTTCCATATTTGTTCTATATTAAATGGTAGCAACAGTAAAGGGAAATGAAAACAATATTTCACACTAGGTTGTTGAAGAAAAAAAGAGTTGGAAGAGTGAATTTTCCATTCCTTTCATGGTAGACATCTAATTCCCTGTGCCAAAAGGTTGATACCAGCAACATTCATCATGTTTGATATTGATAAATTTATCTCATGTACGGAAAGATAACACATAATTGACAAAATGGATAAGGCTTGTATGATAACTAGCAGTGAGAGAATAACTGATGAAGAATAAATCCAATCAACTATTCATGAAGGACTGAGGGAATTACTGTGTGGGAATAACTAATGCTACATAGAAAGAGAAAAGTTATTAGTTAATAAATTCAAACTATTTCTGATCTCTTTTTTTCCCCTTTCCAATTATGGACAATGTCTTCAGTGAAAAATATTTAGTATTATTGATTATTTATTGTTATATATTGATTATCTGGACAGGGTAGACTCGCAGATAAGTTGCATCCACTGCTGGGGGTAAGACCAAAGCATGTGGTGGCAGGGTCTAAGCTTTGGTCCGGGAGTGAGGTTTTCCACCAGGATGGGAAAATGAAGGAGTTCTGCTTGGAACAGCCAGAGTTAGAGCTACCCTGTGGGGCTGTATCTCTAAGGAGAGATCTAGCAGTGGCAAACAACTAGATTTGTAGGGGACACAAAGTACTTGCTCTATCAAACTGCCTGGTGTGTACTTTGCTTTAAGAATAATTATTTTACAAATTCTTACCACAGAAGTCTCTCAATTAGGAAGTTATGTGATGTTTTTCATTTTGTTTTCAGAGGGACAACACAACTGTTGAAAGGGTTTCCTAAGTTTTGTGTGGAAGATCCCACTGATATTAATGTCAATATAATAGCAATATTTCATATTTTATGAAATATATAGTATAATTAATAATGAATAGAAAAGAAATATGATTATATATCAATGTGTAATTTTTCATTTATAAATATATATGATATCTAATTATAAACATGATTATTTCCAAAGGAAGTATTAATACATAATATATAATAATACTGCTTTTTGAAATTCACTATTGAATAATCAGATTTCACAGGTCATATGCATATTTCGCTAACATTTGGATGTGCACTGAAAGAATAAAGTAAAGAAAACTGAAGATATGTTTTAAAATTTATAGAAACATTAATGAAATGTACCTTTTTTCCCCCTTCTTAGCATTTAAAGCATATATTGGATCTTACTTGAATATTACCAGTGTACATGTCCCCCGGACTGGTGTGTTTACCTTTATTATTGACTATTAGAACTTTCAAAACAATGCCTCATATTACTGATATATTCAGCATATATTGGATGTTTTAAACACTTTCACTGAAATAACTGGTTGCAAATTTCTAACCAGATGGCAATTATTCAAAACAACAAAATCCCCTAACCTAGCAAAATCCAAACCAACATATTTGTCATCTATGCCTTAAAATTTGAAGTTGAGGACATATATTATGTTGCTATAAATTTTCAGGAGGATCAGGTATTGTAATAAAATTATGTTATTCGAATAGAATGTATTAATGTTTTAATTTGCATTTTAAATTCTCAGCATTTAAAGTTATAACAATTCAGTTCAAGTAATTTCACCAAATATCTCTTATTACCTAATGAAGGACAGAAAATTCCTTTTTTTGCTGTGATAGAAAACAAAATATTTGAATATATGATAGAAATACTGGAAATTAAAATAATGAGCTTAAGAACAATTGGTCATTTTATCTTCCTGGTTCTTAAGCATCTCTGTAAATGCAGAGATCACTGTAATTTTCTTGTGGCTCTGCGTACTTTTGACTAAGCCTGCATGTCAGATCTGATCTCTGGTTTGCCTAGTCTGTGCAGACAGAAAAACTGATCTATTCAAAGCTAGTTTGTTTTGAAGTACAAGATATTTAGTACTATATTGCAGTTTATATTTTCTCCTGAAAACTATTGTAATTGTAAATGTTAAATGTTGTTTTGCCCGCAACATGTGGAAAGATTGATGACTTCCCTTTTGCTTTTCTGCACCAAATGATATTAAATATGTTTCAAACTGCTAAGTATTTTCCAGTTCCTTGCAATGTTATTGCCAGACTGGCTGAGGTGTTATTTTTTCCCTTTTGCATTTTCTTCAAATCATGAGCTGTGAGTTAGATTTAAGGAAGCTGCAGTCAGGTACCATGAGCAGACCCCATATTTTCTCTGTTTTTTTATTTCTTCTTGACTTTCTGCCTCTTCTTTCAGCTCTTAGATGGTTTATGATTCTGTACAATACTGCCTAGGAGCCCCATTCAGCAACAGGGCAAGAGAAGTATACACATACACTGATACCAAATGAGTTTGTAGTCCAGGTTAACTAACTCTTAATTACAATTGTCATGCAAAATTAGGCAGGGCAATGGTTTTGTAGGTTTTGTGGTTGTTGTTGTGTGTTTGGTTTTGATTTTGGTTTAGGTTTGTTTGTTTTTCTACTGCTACTTTGTAGTCCTAAACCTGCAGCATGCTGAGTGAACCCTTATCAGAGAAGAACAGGTATAAACAAGTTCTCTACAGCATGAAATTAATTTACTATTTTTTTTTCAGGTTGGTTAGAATAAAAAGATTAATTAACATAATGCTGTGTTAAGGGCAGATATATTTTCTGACATTATATAATAATCTGGTTTTGGAGAGTCTTCTGAAGAAGAAGTGTTCTCTCTACAAATTCAGGTCAATTGAATCATAGAATCATTTAGGTTGGAAAAGACCTCTAAAATCATCGAATTCAACCATCGAACCATTTTCATAACCTAACACTGTCAAGTCCAGCACCAAACCATGTCCCCAGTTGCCACATCTACACGAACACATCCAGGAATTGTGACTTCCCTGGGCAGCCTGTTCCACTGCCCAATAATTATTTGGAGAAGAATTTTTTCCTAATAGCCCTAAGATAGTCCACAGAATTAAGAACTCTCTTTCTGACTTAACTTCTAGTACAAATTAGCTTACTGCTTCAGCAAGGCTGGAGAGTTTTTCCATTCCTGCATCTCCACAGCTTCTGGCTATGTCATTTTATAGAAGAATATGATGTTGATCTCCTTCCCACAGAATAAACTTGAATTTCATACTAAATACAACATCTATAATTTCTTGGATAACTCTCTAACTGCAAAAATAGGTCAAGCTTTCTGCATATTTTTAAGGTATAGAACAGACGATGTTCCCTATGCCAGCTCAGTGGTTATGTGTTAACCCTGCAAGATCATTCATTTTAGTATTGCTTTCTATTGGTTGAGATTCCTCTCCAAATGCTATCAGAACCCTGAAGGAGTTCAGATGTGAAGTGCTCCACAAGTTTTTAGCTTGATATTTCTGTTCATGCCTTGTCAGAGCCTGGCTATCTCAACAAAGCATTACTTTACATTGTATGAGTTTGTACTAAACCTTCTCTGTTGAGATTGCTTAACTGTACCATCTTCTTCAAGTTAAGTGAAATTTTACCTTCACTACCACTTTTCAACCTCTTCTCTAACCATTGTGATTTTTCTTTGAGTATCCTCTCTTACACTGCTTACTCCTGGCTAAATAAACTCTACCAGTCCCAAAACAACAGCAGGAGTGATTTGAAAACATGTTGAATGAATACACTCAATGCTCCTGTTGTTTATGAGTATAATGCTTTTGTCTTCTCCATTTTTCTCTGCAGTGGCTCCACTGCCTGGTGATTGTGCATCACACAATGAGTCAATTTGACTCTTGTCTCTCTTTCTTACCAGAAAATTAGTAAAAGGTTTTTTTTTTTTTTTCAGTATGTATATTTCTGTTACACTACGTTCTGATGCCTGCTTATTATTATTCCTGGTTTACATTTTTAGCCTATAGCTCACTCAAGTTCCCATTATAGGTTGTTCTGTCCACACTGACAACCTCTCAGGAGTAATGAAATGAGAAGCAGAGAGGCTCAGTAAAAAAGAAGAGGAGGATAGCCCAAGAGTCATAAAATGAAATGAGAAAATCTGATTTATCTAGGTCTTTCAAAGTGGCATAACTTTCAGCAATCCTAAACAGTAGGATAAGAAGCTGTTACCAACATTTAGGTCTTTTATGACTTTTAAATAGTTGTGGATACAAATAGTTATCTTTCACTAACTAACAGAGAAACTATAACAGACCTGGCTTTTTACAATATCCTAGTTCTCTGGCAATATTTTCTTTTTCTGAAAGTTATGCTGTTGTAGAGCTTACTTCTCTCTATATTTTATCAAAAATTCCCTGAGATTTGATGTCTGCATTTATTTCTGCCTGACAAGTTAGGATGAAATCATTCCAATATACTATTTGTTTTCTCCTGAGTGAGCTCTAGTGAATGCTTGGCTCAAACAATGCAATGACAGTAAGGCCTCAGTTAATTCTCCCTTTATGCCTAGTTGGCAGTCACCATAAGCTACTGTAAGTTCAATTTAATGAAAAATCATTGCTGCATCAAGTTCCATTCCTGTCCTAAAAGAACTGAAACCCCTTTGGTTCAATGCAACATAATAAGAAATGGTAATAATAAGAATATAATGCTATCTGGGGGGAGAAAGGATCCATACTTACTGCTTCTTTTTTTGCCCAGGGTATCATAGTCATTCTTCTGGAATTACTTTTCTATGGCATAACCTTTCACTCTCACTCTTGAAAATTCTAAATTGTTCATTTTCCTGAGCTGCAGAGAATGGTTCACTAGAGATTTAGGAATGATCAGACAAGCCCCTTGGAAATATTCAGGATCACTATTGTTTGACTGTAAGACTTACAATAAGGAAAAAGCCGTGTCTAAGACTGAAAAGCAGAGAGGAAATCACAGGTACACCAACATAAAGATCCACTCTATGAAGTTTTCCTGAGTTGCCAGAGTCCCACTTGGCCTAAGTGAGACCTGGCTACTGTGAGTGGACATGCAGTAGCTCTTACCATCTTTCAGTGAAAATAGAGACCAAGTACTGACTTTGACTAGTCCATGGCTTTTGCCATCTGACTGTGGCCCAAAGAGTCAGTGCTTTGCCTAAGCAGCATAAATAACAGTAGAAGATTAGTTAAAATTAGTTAAAATTTATTATACATCTGGAAGGAGGCTTAATTTCATCAATAAAGTGCTACTGCTGCTAAAGGTTATAACTCTTGCTGATGTGTTAACAACCTACTGTATACCTGTATTAAAAAAAAATAAATTATATACAGTTTAGAGTATGTGGAAACTAGTCTACATAAATCTAAGTCTATACACCAGTTTTCTACACTCCTTTATTTTGCCTTGGCCTCCTTTTGTGTCAGTGGAGTTTGACGCAGAAATTATTTGCCAGCATTAATTTATGTAAATAATTAAGGCTGAAGGGATAATGGCTGAGAGGAAGTATGATTTTTTTGAATAATTTTTCCCTTTCTCATTCTGGCAAGGTCAAGGATCTTAAAAAAAAGAAGAAACTCATAGTTTCATTCATGCTTTTCCAACTTTTCTCTAGAAATTTTCTTCACTTGACTCACCTTTAGGGACATGTATAAGGATCTTAGTAGCAGTTCCTAACAGTGATTTCCTCTGCCAATCAGCAGTACTTTTCCAACTGAAACTTGAATCTCTTAGCATACCTTGGGAGTTCCACAATTTCAACACAGTAATACACTAATACAGCAATTCTAGGGTTATCCTAGGTATGCCTTTGTCTTTAAAATCTGACCAAACAAATGTAATCATGACTCCAAAGTTATGATTTTGCAATTAAATGCAACTGTTCTACAGAATATTTTTATAAAATTCAATATGAATTTCCAAAGGAATAGAATTAGCAATAGTTCATGAAACAGAAAGGGAAACAAACAAAAAAAAATAGACAAGTTCCAAGATTATGAAATACATTCACATCCTGGTTTTCAAGAAAACTTAGCTGAGCAAATGCTGTGGATGTTAAAAATGCTGATTGCTGTCCTAACAAAGGATTCCAAGTAGTCACCATCCATCATGGAAATGCATATTTATGGACTTTGCTGCAGTTTGTGGATCTGGCATACCCTTTAGTTTAGCTAAAACCTTATCAGGTTTTAGACGAAATAGACAGTTACAGTATATTTTTAACTTTTGTAGGTCACTGATCACTGATATGACATGCTGGTTTAGCTTGGATGTTTCTGTTGTTGTATCTCTTAAAAGATTATTTCAGTGTATGACATTCACAAGGAAATCTCCCTCAAGTAACCCTGTGAAAATACGGCTGCAACCTACTCTGTAAACGTGGTAATCTTTTCAAAGTGATCTGTTTGCATTTATATTCTTTAATCTATTCATTCAGAACAGAAGCACTCAAATTCTTAATAGAAAAATAAATTAAATAAACATTGAGACCTAGATCCACTAAAAAGAAAGTGTTTGCAGTGCCCTTTTATCCTGCTAGAATTTCAAATGAAGAGGCAAAGGTAGGAAAACAGAAAAAATGCCAGCTGTGTGGAGACTGCATTTGCATTAGCAATTTAATTTGGTCAGCCAAGAGTTTGGAAATGAAACTCTCAGTTCTTTCCACTTTGCCCATTTAATTTTAATCATAGAACCCTCTTGAGGTATGGATTCCTTTTGGATGAAACTTCACCAAAGGAGCTGCATCAAGGTGAAGTCTACCTGTTACTGGAAGTCTGTCTTTGAGAGTGGTCCAGAGCTACTCCAGAATAACTGCTATGCACAAGGGCATGTGCAGTGTGGATTTCAGGCCCTGAGAAATGAGTCTTCTTCTTTAGTGGCCTGTTTCTATCACACCCCAGAACTTGTTAATACAGATGTATCTTCTTCATATTTTCAATGCCAACTTTTATCTAAAAGAATAGTGCTACATACTATCAATATTTGCCTTTACATGTCATATAAGGCTGGATCAGCCTGGAACCTGTAACATCGAAGTATTGATCTTTGAACCTCAAGAGAGAAAAAAAAAATAAATTTAATCGTGCTTACATGAAGATGTTGCTCAAACTCATCTAATTCTCTTTGGTCAGAAATAGCTTGAGGTCATAGATGACAGGAATATTGAAGTTTCTATTACTTCTGAATTCCAGCTGAAATAAGAAAACCCACAATTCAAACTTTTCCTGCAGTAATCCTGCATATATGCTTTCAGTAAGGATATTGAAGTCTGATTGCTTTATCCAGCCTTGTAAGAAATAGCAATTTACATAGGTGTTTGATATGTGGCAGCCTTTGGGAAATAGGTTTCAGAAGGTTTGTGTGCAAGTCAGATGGATTTTCATTTTTATTTCATATTTGGACCAATTTGTGAAGAAAGGAAGGAAAGAAAGAAGAAAAAAAAAGTAAATACAGACCATTACAGATTGTTTTCAACCATGTCTGTAATAGCATACAAGAAAGAAGTATGGTAAGATAATTTCTGTTATGTTTTGTTTTTTTTTCTTGAATCACAAAATGGGAAAAAAAGGAAAAACATTTTATTTGTGAAACAAATCTGATTGCAAATTACATATGGGAAATTACTTCTTTTCATAGTAACTATAAAATAAGTAATTACAAATGTGGTTTCTCTATTGAGTATTTCTTCAGTTTTTTCCTTTCTGGCTTTGAAGCATATTTTGTCAATAACAATTATTTGTGTTTGAAAAAAATGAAACCTGTTCTTTTGCAATAATTAATGTATAGAATCAGAGAGAAATAGGTGTTCAGCTAAATATGCCAGAAAACACGTAGTATTGCATAATATTTCTTTTACATCCTTCTCCATAAAGTTAGATCATGTAGTTACTATCCACAATCATTTAACATTATTATATCAAGAAAGACCAAGTCAGCCAAAACCACTGATGTCAGCAGCTGTTGTAACACTGAGTTATAACATCATTAGTCTGACAAGAGTTTGCTGATAGATTAGCATAATATAGGATCATACATATTAATCAAAACATATCATCTGCTATGATAAAATCATTCAAGAAGTCATAGAAGATGAAATATATCTAAAATGATAGGAAATAAAAGAAGAAAAATTAGGTAAATAGGCGTGTGTATGCATATAACAGAGAAACACAGAGAACAAATATCTGTCTGCTTAGTGACTTGTTCCTTCATCTTCTGTGTAGAGACAGTTGCTGTTCTGTGGCTATTTCAAAAAGCCAGGCAGCAGAATTCAACACAAAAGCCTTTGACAATACAAAATAAAGCAGGCAGATTGAAGTATTCTGTGTAAACTTTTAGCTGGCACAGAAACTACAAAGCTATCTCAGTCTCCTGGTTCTCCTGAAGATGAGATGCGTTGCACTGGGAAAGCCAGAGATGAAGGATGAAGCCAAAATGTATTGTAACATTCATGCTAGTCTATACTATATCAGGAACAAAAGAGTGCTTGCTCTTTCTCAGGTGCTTTTGACTGTCCTGAGTTCACTAATTTCTGTGTTAGTATTTTGAGACCACAGAAAGGGTATGCATTTGCAAGACAATGTGTTTAGGTAACTTTGTTTTAAATTTACTGCAAAAGTGCATCTCTTTTATTGGAGAGAGTGAAGATTCTAGGTTCAAGGTGAATCACGTGCTCAGATGTTTAATGGAGGGCTTATTAAACAGAGAATTTAGACTCAATATAAAAAATTTCATCTTGCTCTTGCTCTGCCACTCTTCAACTGTAATACATTTTACATTCTTCAAATTTTTTTTTGTAAATTCCTATACTAAAAATATAAATTATATTTAAAGATGCTTAGACCTCCATATTCCAGTCACATGTATGCATATCTGGCTGCCCTGAAATGGGAAATGTGCAATTGGATAATTCATTAAGAAATCTTTAATACGTCACTCTGACCTTCTAATATCTGTCAGGCAAACCTGAAAAGTTCCTTTGGGCTGCAGACCATCTGCTCAAAACAGAGTAGACATTCAGGCTAATCTTTGAGGGCTGTGACTGGGAGTTTTGAAATACAGAAATACCTCAAGGGTCAAGTGAAAAAGATGAGAGAAAAAAGACAACAATGTTACAAGGACTGAGGCAGAATATTGAACTCTTGTTCTTTGAGCAATTAAGATTTCTAAAAGAATCAGGAGAGGCAAAAAATCCAACAGCTGGATAACTATTTTCCTTGCCTTCTCTTTGAAAAAGAATTACCAGTGTAAGGACTGCACTGGAGCTATGTCTTTTGCTTTGTAAGGACAAGCTCTATAAATAAGTACCCCAAACAAAGAAGATACCTAACCCATGTTTCTGCTTCAAATCACAAAATCTTCTAAGGTCAACGAAGTGTAGTATATTTGAGAAGGGAAATATTTGTCTGTTGTTATCCAGCTACTGGAATCTAACAGATACATAGATTATATGAGGGTCTTTTTCAGAATTTATCACTATCTGATCAGTCTGGACTTTACAAAGATTTACAAATATTAACAAACAAACTATATTTAATGTGCAAAATAAAGAAAACTGAGTTACTGAGAGTATTGACATACACTAAAAGTCAGGGCCTTGCTGCAGAAGCAATTTGATGTCAAATGGGCAAAACATTCAACTGACATACTCAGTGAGCATTACCAGATCAAAAAGAGATTTGATCCAGTTTCCTCAGAAAATTCAGAATTATATCATTGCCATCCAAAATCTGAGTTGTTGTTACATGTACTTACATGCACATAAAAAATGTGGTTTAGCAACTTAGAATGTATTCTCCCTGAAAAACAGTCTAAACAGAGACTGACTAGGATAGAGAATACAGTAAAGAAGTAAAATGCTGCAGAATTCTTACTGAATTTTTTTTTCTTTAAGTGTACTATATTAATTTTTATTACTTATATATACATACAATTACCTTTCCATTTTAAAGATCAATTCTGGATCCCATTTTAAAAGGTTTTGGAATATTTTTTAATGTGTTTACTTAGGTCTGTTTCGTCTGACATATTAGAACTGCAATAATTTGAGCTTTTTCAGGTTCAAATACAGCTTCTTCTTAAATCCTTAAGAATTTTGAAATAGGAGGTGATCAAATTTATTTTTCCTAATTCTAAATTTCTGTGTGGGGAACAGAAAGCTCTAGACAAGCATCCAGTCACTGACTGCTGATGCTGTCACTGACATAGTCACAAGTGCATCAAGACATCCCAACATAGCTCTAAATTCACTCTCCAGATATCACCTGGATCTCACAAAGGACAGCACTAGGAGAATCAGTAAGTACTTAGACTTCCTCAGATTAAGGCAGGAATATTTTGGGTCCCAGTGTAGTTCTTGTTGTTGATCCAAACTGGAGTTCCTTAGTTTTTAAGGAAATTACAAGTGAAAAGTGCAGAAATTTAAGGAATCTACAGACTTCTGTATTATGTATCTAGCACAATATATAGCTTTAGATTTATAATTAATCTTGGCTAATAGAAAATAGAGCTGGAAGTTGTTTCTAAAGACCACTTACTCGATCTCTGTTTCAAAAGATAGTCAATGTCACAGTTTATTGCTCATCAACTGTCAAATATAATCAAACATTTCCTGATTTATGAAAGACCTGTTCTTAAAAATGACCGATGATTAAAATTCTGCTATTTTCCTATGTGATATATTCAGTATTTGAACATCATTAAGCTGTTGTTTCCAATATCAAAGCTAAATCTCCCCTGCTGCAATTTATCTAATTAGTCTTTGCACTATCCCGAAAAAAACCACAGGGAAGCAGTTTACTACTTTCCTCTTAGCAGAAACTTTTTACATATTTGAAGGTTGTTAAGAAGTGTCCTTTCAGGCTTCTCTGGAGTATAGGAACCCTACTGTTTCAGTATCTTTAATAGGTCATATTTTATAGACCCTCCAATGAGCTGTATTTTCTGAAATAATATCTGGAGGACATGGTAAGCCTATTTTTTAAATTGGAAACTCAGAAGACAGTGGGATTAGTTCAGTCATCCACTCAAAGGTAATTACCTGATATTAGATGTACATTTTCTACTGTTTTGCAGATATAAGCAGGACTAATCCCCAACAGACTCCATGTAAGATATTTTCTCCTTTTCACATGAAGTAACTTGTTACACCACAATGATAATGATTCCATAACATATTCTCATCTGCCACTTATTTTATTCTGCTCTTGTTGTAAGTATAGAAAATTGAGTGGAAGGTTACAGTTATCATGAGAAGCTATACAACTAAATGCCACAAGAAAAAGGGCATCACTTCATACAAGAAAGTTTATTTCACCTCATTAATATTTGTACATTTGTCTTGGCACTGGAAGTGATGATGAGTCAAAGATGTCACTTTTATATTTGCAACTTGTAAAACTATAATTCTTTAAATAAATTATAATTTTCTCTGGGTTATTTTTTTCCTTTGGTTGTTTTATTTTGATTTTTTTTAATGGGAAGAGGATTTGATAATGACTTCTTTTTAACACATATTTGCAAGTATTACTGTTGTCACCCAGCTTGTGCACTGAACCATGCAACTTGAATTTTGCTGGCTGATTAAACCAAGATTTATTCTGACATATGGCAGCCATCCTCAAGCTGAAGGAGACCGAATGTGAACTTTGTATATATGGAGGATGGGTGGAGCCTTGGAACAGTTTCACACTCTTCCAGAAAGAAGGGCAGCAGATGAGGGAGCGTCATTATGCTTGGAAGTGCTCCCAGCCTTGCTCAGGAGATGAACCCATAACTACAACTGCTGACCAAGTCACTCCCTGATAGGTGACAACAGAAACAAAGTCAGTGCTGTCTTTAGTTTTACATCTCTTAGCCAAAAGACAGTCAGTAGAAGGATCTGCATTGAGTGTCCTAATAGTTCCACTTCCCGAGGTCATGTATGAGCCTGCAATAATTCCAGTCTGGTGCATCTTTTTCTCTCCTTCATCTCAGGGGGAAGAACATGTGTGAAGTGCTTTCTGAAAGTCTAGTTGAGACCATTTCACTCTTAGGAGGGAAAGGTAGAAGAGTAGTAGCTAGAGGGGTACAGTCATTAGTTCCAGCTCCTGTAAGGGTCAACAGCCGGAGCCATGCAGATCCATGTGGCAGGAGTGTAAAAAAGGGCCATCAAATTTTCTTATTTATTTTCTTTCCTTTCTTCCTGACATGAAGGACAGGGAATAGCAAAGACTGTAACTCCCTTCCTTTTGTCTCCTTTTTCCTTGACTTCTCTCTCTGGGCAGAGGGAGAGTGTATATTTATGTTTGAGTGTCCAGGCCATAGCAGAAAAGAAGCAAAGCCCTTTCTAAAGAACACGCTAAGAAACACACTAGAAAACTAAAGAACAACAAAAGTAAATCCTTTCTAAATCTCATTATCAATTTCCCCCAAGCTTATTATTGTAACTTCACCAGTTTGAAAAAGCAAAGGATAATTGTTTTGCTTGACTAAACTGTGATATTTCTACACTGACTGTCGGGATCTTGCTGCAGGCTGACAGGCAGCATAAAACAAATGAAGGTTGTGTAGAAAATGAATAATCATTGAAATTGGTACTAGGCATATGAACTATGTCTTATTTTCACACTTATTCCATGTCCTATAATTTAAAAAATGCTAGGTAATTTTCTAGCATTTGTTTAAACCTGGACAGAATATTTTACAAGTGTAATTGGGGGTCTGGAACCAAGCTGGGGGTCAAAGTTCAGAGGAAATAACTTAGAAAAGAATCTATATGTTCAGAAACTCAGAAACTTTTTAGCAAACACCAGGTATCCTTGAGGAATTATATATTTCAGGGTAGAGACGTAGTCGTACTGCACTACTCGGAAAGGGTTAGGATTTTTCTCTGACTGCTTGAGTCTAAATTGCCTTTCACAATGCTGTATTTCATATATAGCCTGTCTTTGGCCTTTGAGCATAAGATACATTTCATTTTGCACTTACCATACATTCCATCTTCCTTAATTTTATTTTTGGAGTATTCTAATGTCATAAACATATTACACAAAGAAAATAAAAGAACTTACCACAATATATTCTGCACAATGGCCTTGCCATGAGAAGGTTTTATCAGGAAAGGTCATGTGTTTTTTAATATTTTCATTAGGGGCTAGGTATTGCAATCTTTTTTGTAAGTCTTCTAAAACCTCGATGGAAATTTTGACACAGACTCCATTAACTTTTGAAGAACTTAAGCTCTGTTGTGGAAAAAAAAAAAAAAATAAAATTAATCACCTTGTGTCTTCTAAGTTTTCCTTGATCATTCTGTGGGTTAGAGAAATCTCATCACAGAAACCTCATCTTTTACTTAAAAGTAATCTGTTTCTAAATTAAAAGGAAAAAAAATATGTTTTCATTCAATCTGGAAAACAGTAGTGACTAAAAAGCCTTGAATGAGTTGAAAGTATCTTCAAATTTTATTTGGGTTGGGTAATATCAGGTAATTGATACTTGGTTCTTAGTTCAGGCAGTAGCAGATAATAGTCATGGCAATTATCAGAAGTTGATTTTCTGTACAGATAATTTTCTTTCATTTGAAAATGTAAATTTTTATTTTGTTCACGTCACGGAGTACGATAGCGAAAGATTTGAGAAATACAAAATAATTACTAAATGTAAGAGTGAATTGGAACTTGTATTTTTTGGTTCATACAATGATTGAGTTCTCTATAGCATAGCCAAGAATATGGCAGAATGAAGTAAAGGCCAAAATCTAGGATGTTAATTTTGTAGGAAAACAATAAATTTCATGCTTCTCTTGCATCATCCTTCCATAAAATGGTTTGCTCCTGCCTGATGACACTCAAGACAAATTTTAAAGACCAATATAGATTCCAGAGCTGTTGTCTGCATTTCCCTGCTTGTGACTAGGACAAAAGAAGCTTAGTGCAAAAAGGTACTGGAACTAAATAAAAACAATGCCTTATTTTTATTTATTATGCCTCTATATACTCCCAGGGATTTGCGAAGAATCTTTCAATGGAAAAATGTAGCAGAATATCAGAGCATCTCTACTTGTGCAAAAAGACAGTGGAAAAAACAGAGGAAAGGGAAGAGCTCTCAAGAGAAAGCAGGAGAAGCATCCTGACAGAAATAGGGAAAGGGATGATGGAGATATGTGAGCACTACTCATTGTCTCTGCACCCTGAGCCACTCAGGCTCCTGACTAACCTTTTACTCAGCCAGGATCTCCACACGATGAATGATACACTGTCAAAACCAGAGAGATCCTTCAACCAGATGTGGCCATACTTATTTTAAAATTACAATCTAAATGTTTTCCTAACTGAAGACTGTAAATTGTTTGAATAAAAGACCTAGACTCAGAAACTCCTCTATTTCAACACATTTAGAGGTAAATTGCATTCTTTAACAATAGAACAAACCCACGTATACTACGGTTCAAAAATAAGAAGCTTTTAAAGCATCACTTTTCATGATAGATAAAGGATATTGAAAGGTCATAATGGGATTACATTATAATCCACAGGTAAGAGCAGGATTCATGTCAAAGGATTTTAGCTATAGTTTTATTAAGCTTCCCTCTTACTTTCAGAGATTAACTAGAAGGACAATATCTGACACCTGATATAGCAACAGAAAGGATTTCTGTGGTTTTCATTTTATATATTTGACAGTAACTCTAATGGAAGAGCTGAGAGCCGAGCAGTTTCAAAAGGTTTACTCCCTGCAGTTTATGAGTTTGTTTAGAATATGCTTTCAAGAATGAAGTGCATAGCAAGAGCATGCTTTAAAATTACTTGATTTAAGTATATTCAGTACTCATGAGCAATTTAGACAACTTAATGTCCTGGATGTAAAAAAGAAACAACTATAGCTGATATGGAAAGTAGCCTTGTAGAAACACCTGAGATAAAGAACTTCTAACAAAAGTGTCCGGAATATTTTTTCTTGCAAGTTTGAAAGAATAAGGCACATTTTAGCATTTTTTTAGCTATTAAATAATATGTGTGAACTGACTGTACATATGAAAATCAGATAATCAAAATAATTCTCATCAGGGAGGAATAAGTTTTGTCCAGAGCTAGAAGGTACATGAATTGTAAAGAAACCCTCACATTTGAATTCATTATGAATCATGGTATGATCTATATCACACAATCATCATTTTACATAAATGGCATGAAAACAAAATAATGAACCTCACAATCTGAGAAGCCCTGCTTTTTCTCATTTCTAATTTTTTTTTTTAAATTTTCTAAGTCAAGGATGTGATTCTGCCCTTGATACAAATAAGTGAGTGCTATTGATTTAATTATTCTTCATGTTCATGTGTGTCACTTCCAAAGCATCTTGTGCTGTTAACAGTTGCTACTTCTTACTTGTCTTGTATTTCTAAAATAGATGGTATAGAGAAGTAATTGTAATTCAAATTATATCTTCTCTTCTGTTTTATATTAAATCTTCCCACTGAAAGATAAGATAGGCACCCAAGTACCAAATGGGTTTCCAGGTGTATCTAGAGCAAGTCTATCCCAAAGGTCTATGCAGTCACTACAGTTTTTTAAAATTTCCTTTTATTTAACTACATGTGGATAACATAGGAGTGAAACTACATGAATCTTTATTCCCATGCTTTTGGATTCTCAGTGGATGTGCATGCAAGGAAATGCAATGTGACTTTCTTTTGTACTAATAGAGGTGAAAGGATCCTGTAGTTTCAGTGAGGTTGCACACAAGAGAAAAAAACCTTTTGTGCTTTAGCTCAGACCTAATAAGGAATCCTACAGCAATAATATTTGGGATCATTTTTCAGGTGCCTAAAATGAATGGACCGAAGGACACGTGAAAGGACTACCTGTTTTTATTTCATTTGAATGAATTTTTAAAGAAAACAAGAAGCATATTAATGCTGTTGTAGCAGCATTACAATTAGATCAGCAATTAGAATGTATAGCAATAAGAAAACTTCTATTTAGATATAAATGTAATCCTTAACTTTTACCTTTGCTTGTTGGAATAAATTATAATATTTTATATTCTCTGAGATAGTCACTTTGTGCTTCATAGATTGAAAGCTTTGAGTACCTGTCAATGAAAGAGGTTTAAAATTTTGACAGACGGGGGCGTTTTATATTTTAAGAGGACTCTGTAGATTACATCTTTAAGGCCAGTAGAAACCACCACAACCATTTTGACTGACCTGTCACAATGGAACGTCAAGCTAGTCAAAAGAGCAAAGTTTTTTTTCTAAGCTACAGAACATATTTAAAGAGCTTATGTAAATCTGATAGCCAGACTCCAAGTGATAGAAAATCAGCCTCACCACCATGTAAATAATTTATCATAAATTACTGATAACATACATACGCCCTGAAGCTATTCTTACTTTCAGTCATATTTTTCTAAGTTTTGCTCTGCTAAAATATTTCTGTTTCACTATAGAATCTCTCCTCTTATGAAAAATTAACCTTGGTTATTTTTGTTCCTCTTTCTCCCCCAACCAACATATATTCTTGGCATTGCATTTTTCCTACATAATACTACATAAATACTTTGTGGCTGCTTATCACACTTGGTGTTTGAAAGAAACATTCCAAAAGACAAGTGTCTAATGCAAATCAAGCAAGGATATTATGGTTAGTAGTGATGGCACAAAAGGCAGGAAGTAAAGAGCATAGATTAAAAGATTTTTTAAAACCTTTTAAATTTTTTTTCTTTAGTGAGGAATAAATTTCTAATAAATACTGGTTGTAAAATGCTTCATTCGACTGTAACAAGAACACCCATGCAGCAAGCCAAGAGCCAGAGGCCTGATGTTGCAATTTAACGTGACACCACAGAAAAAATTCCTTCATTTTCTCAGTTCTGGACCATGTCTGTGGCTTATTTGGAATTTAAAGCTGCCTAAGTGTTATGCAGGTATGATAAAGACAAAGCATAGTAAAGAAGATATGCAAACTCAATAGAAATGACTACATTTTGTGAGTTTGGATAAACAGTCTGTGCCTCTCACTCCTAAATATGGAAAAAAGTCCTTTTGTATAAGACATGTAAACTACAGTATTGGCAGTCTTAGACTTGCCTTATATTTGGATAGATTTGGTGAAATACCTTGGGTTTTTCGTATGTTAATATAAACAAATTGATTTATTGCCCTGTTCATGCTTCACGTTAATCATTTGAATAGTCTCATTGACACCAGGGGGATTAAAGCTAAGCGAGTGCAACAGATCTACATGACTTGAGCTTTTACTGTGAGATTACAATTCATAATTACTTTAAACAGTTTTAACTCTCTTGGTTTCTATTTTCCATTAATAAATTAGCATTCCAAAGGCTAGAGCTTGATTTATACTACCCAAAATCAGAACACAGATGTTTCAGTGCTTCACATAGCTCTTAATACTTGCTTCATGGGGTGTTTGACTTCTCAGTAATTCTGAAATTAAAATGCTTACACATACCAAATGCATAATTAACTTGAATAGAAAGAACCGGAGTTACTGTGTGAATGCTGAAGTTTTCTTCATAATCATATGTCTATTATTTCTTCTATCCAAATATCTAATAATAAAAAAAACCAGTTAATAATTAGCCTCTGAAATCTATTATGTGCTTTTATTTGACATACAAATATAGTATTCTTACATGCATCTACTGCAAAGGGAGCGAGCTATTTGACAGCCTTCCTGATTTCTGTGAAACATAAAGCAGGTGGTGTACAGGTTGTCATGCTTTGCTCTGTTCTCAAGGGATTGCCAGAAAGGGAAAGAAAATAATTTGCTTTCAAGCCTCATGCAACTATTGCTAATGATACTGAGGTTACATAAAATAGAGGGACTGTTGATACTTATTTACTAAAAATGAAAAGGGAGACAAAAAATTCCACAAAATATGTAATACAGCGTTACACTAACATGTATCAGTGAATGGTTGCTATGGCCCTGTAACCTGACATAAAATGTCATTGTTTAATGCTGCTTTGCCAAATCACTCATCTATCCCTAGGAATCTGCTTAAATGAAGGATGCTAGATGAAATGCCATTTACCTGGGACCCTACAGCTACTGTGTGCTTTCCATGTTAGGGCAAATAAAATGTGGTGAGCCAATCACATGTCCATCTCATCAAGGTTCACCCAGTGATCTGTGAGGCATGCAGTTCTGCCTGTCAGCTTTCCTTACACATCCAGGAAAAATGAGCACAACAGGAACTGACTTCAAGCAATATTCACTTCTGATTTGTTACTTTTTGTCACAGATTTGAGCTATGCCCCATTACTTCCTATACACTGTTTCAGTGCTTGAACCTGTCAGGAAAAAAATACGGTGAAAAGAAGAAATTTTCTAATATAGCACTGCAGACAGAGAATACAATAATTTTATTTTAATTCTTCACCCAAAGAACCACTAGTTTTCAAAGTCTTTGAAAAATATTATGAGTATCAATACGAATAAAAAGCATTTTCCTGTAAAGAAAAACCAAAAAACTAAAACCAAACGGAATCAAAACACCCAACCAAACAAAAAAATTCTTGAAACTAACTCTGAAATTTGTATATCTCTGAAGCTTGGAAATCCCAGTAATTTAAAAGGAGTTTTAACATCCGTATATTGAAAAGTTTCAGATCAAAGCATTGATCCAAACATCTGGGAAAATAATGGTGAACTATCAGTAGCTCATGCTCATGAGACTTTAATAGGATTTACCATACAGATTTGATATAAAAATAAAGTGAATTTAGAAATGCAGTGTGTTACAGGTATAGTTTAGCCTTCCTCAGGGTATTTCTACCTGCAAGAGTAATTTTTTTTATTGGGAGAAATAATTTTGTGAGCACCCCATCCCATCTGGGTTCTTGGTGACAATATTAACCAAACTTTCTTTTAGGGTTTCAGCTATAATATTAAAATCTTTTAAATAAAGTCTTAATACTTGAAGTACACAGCGCTACCAGGAAATTTAATATGGTACATCTGAGCCATTTCTGTATGAATTTAATAAACCTATTATAGCCTTCATGTTTCATTACTTCATCCCAAAAGAACTGAGCTTTTAGAATGGTGCTTTTTTTGCAGTCTGTGGTCCATGTACTCTGTGTCCATGGAGCTAATGTTTTCATGGATCTAAAAGATCAATGTTTAGTAGGTAAGGAAATTAGAATCCTTGTAGGTCAGTATTTAGAGGGCCAGTTCTTTACCAGCATAATAGTTGAAAACAGACAAACCATAAAAATCTTGAGGGCTATTTCTTAAGAGTACCTGATAAACATCAGAAACCAAGGAGGAGGTAGCAGATAGGAACATTAAGACTGCTTCCTAACTATTAAATCATTAAGGTTAAAGCAAATTAAACCCTACATAGCTGCTTATTAGTTCCAATTTCCTCTTTTAAATTTGCAAGTTTGAGTTTACCAGATCTAAAGAGAAGATCCCCAGTCAAATAGGGAATTAAAGCTGTTTTCTTGTACAGTTAGCTGACACAGACAGCATGTACTATTCTAACATTTATATAAAGAATACAAAAATTTTGAGTGGAAAGTACCTGTGGCAGGAAAGGGCTAAAGGAGCAGAAAAACTACCCATGGCAGATGTTCAGAGTACTTTTCTGAAGTTTTGGCATTTAACTCAAGGGTATACATTAGATACTTTCATCCTCCTCAGGACTCAGAGGCTGGAGTCCCAAAAAGAGAGCTTAACAGAATTTCTTATTTAAATCAGCCAGATGATATTGCCTATTTATTTTGTGGAATAGCTTCATTGATAATGTTCACAGTACAGGAGGAGATAACCTGGATTCCAGACTGTTGCAGCCTGAGGGAAATTAAACACAGATTTTAGTGGTCCTACTCACCACACATCAGGGTTATCTTGCTGAAGTGTCCTGTATGTAGTAGATGATGCAATATTTATGGGCCCAGAATGAAAATGAATGGAAAACTGGCTAATTAGCAGGCTAGCAAATAAAATGCCCATCTGAGACTGCACTGATCCACTTTGCACTCAGGCCTCCTTGGAATATAACTCTTTATACCAATAACCGAATAATGTAAAGTATGCAATAAGGAACAGTCCAAGTGCAGGGACTAATCCTTTGATTTAGGCACTGCCAACCAAAGGACAACCTGAAAATGATCTTCCACTGCCTCAGAGAGTTTCCTATCATCACACAAAATTTGTGGGCCAGGTATGGAAAGATTGAGTAGCTGGTTCTGATTTTTACAGAAATACCATGTGTTTGTTCAGAACCACTAGAAGTATTGATGATTTTAACTGAATTATGTGGTGTAGGGATCAGTATTATATTTGAGGCTTCTCTTTACTTAACAAGCTTTTCCACATTTAGATTTATTTTTTTTTCCTACTTAAAAACAATTATTTTCATAGAAATCTATCCTTATTTTAATAACTCTTCCAGAATTATGTGATTAAACTTAATTATGTGATTAAACATGTACAGATCTATTTGGAATCAGTCAAGACTATTAAGTTTTATTATCCTCATACTTTACCTAAACATACCAAGAAAAAATGAAACTCATTTGATTACCCTAGATGAGAGAGGAAACTGAATGGGCAGAATCTGGAATATTCTTTTTATTCCTAGCTTGATGCTGTTTCCAAGCACTTATAGATGGTTTGTGCCTTAAAATACAATATCTGTTGGAAGCACATCTAAAACTCAGTGGCAGATCACAGCTTTAAGAGCAAGACTTTCTCACAGAAAAAGAAAACCTGGACTAATTGCAAACGTTCATGCGTATCCAAGCTGCAGAGTTGGGAAAGAAGTTAGATCACAGAACTTTACCTAAGATTTACTCTTTAAACAAGACAAAATATTTAGCCTGTGTATTTCCCCTTTATTTTTATCTTCTAATGGGAAATAATTATTTCTTCCTTCAAGAAGTATGCTGAGTCTGTTTATTCAATTTTCATAGAGTCTTTGCTTAGCTTCAGGGGAAGATGTATGTTGTTTTCTATGGTTTTATTCCAATATTTCTATATATTTTAAAAAAACAATTTGGTCTTGAAAGCTAGTGACTAAGATTGTTTTCTGGTAACTCTTGACTTTGCTGTGTCTAGACCAAATTCAGCAGTTGAAAATAGAGCCCAGAGATAAGGCCAGCTTCTAACATCAGCTTAGACTTTTTCTTCATTATTCACAGAGAGTAGTTAATGTTGATTGATATAAATAATAAATGATTCAATTATGAGAGCAGGGAAATCCATATCCTATGCTTCCTTCCATATTTACAGATGATATCAAGTAGCAGAAAAGATTTCTAATGATCAATGAAGCTCATTTAAACTTGCTGATTACATTTATACATTTTCCCATCAAATAGGTTTAAAATAAATATCTTAACTCAAGTTTCTAAATTCATTCAAAATAATTCTGTCTGCTCAAGAAGGTTTTAGAAGTCCTGTTATTGTAATGGTTGGATATATTAATGAATTCATGGCCAGTGAATAAATCATCAAAGAATTGAAGGGGATGTAGATTGCAGTAGTGGACATGTCATTTAATATGAATTTAAAAAGGCTGTGCAAGTGTTTATGCTTTTATCGGACAAAATTTTTGATGGGTAAATATAGATTTTACACTAAATATAGAGTAAAAAATCTGAATATCCAGCATTTTTTAAATGCTTTTTATATATATTCAAAACCTTAACCTTAATAATTTTGCATATATCTGAACATCCTGATGACAATCTCACTCTTTCATCTAGTCGTACTAAAATTGTCTGATGTTGACCAGTTTCTCAGTGTCAAGTACATCTGTGCATTTCCATCATATTTCACCAGATTTTTTCAGAAGTTACTGTGGTGAATCAACTATTAGAACAGATGAGGCAGCAGATAACCAACAGCTGTCACAACTTATAGAGGCCTAGGAGTTACCACAAGTTTTCTCAGTCTGTACCCAAGGTCCTGTATAATCCACCATGACTGTAGAATGGCTGAAAAAGATCCTGCTATTTTGCCACACTCCTTCAGCTCTGCAACTTACATGGAAATAAAAGGGACTTGTAAAGGCATCCTCAGATATAGCCTTTCATCTGTTTCTGCAACATCCAAGCTGGAGAAACCATTCCATTGGAGCAGATGAGGCTGTCAGAAGTTTTAGGACTGGGGATGCAGATATAACCACTTATGCACTAAGTCCTACTGTCTGGTTAAAGTATCTCTAAGACCTTTTATATTTTTAAATACTGCTCACAAGTGGAGTTTTTTGTCTCAAGTGAGACAATGTCTTCTGTCCTTTTTGAATATACAGTGGCAAAAGGAAATGGGATAGTGATAAAGAACTTTTTCTCTCTGAAGGTGTGCAGCTGATGTAACTCCTCTGAGGTAGAAAAGCATTCTTCTTTAACTGCCAAAAAAAGTTACGAAACAAAATCTTTGTTACTACATTTTGTCCTAGAAGTAAAAGAAAATATATTGCTTTAATTGTGGATCTGTTAATGGCAAATGCAAGGTACTCTTCTTGTTGCTAAACTGATGCATATGGTGACCAGTATCAGTCAGTTTTCCAAACAGCTCTTTATCACAGGTGTCCGTGTTTAAGCAGGCCCCTACACCAAATATAACTAAAACATCATGTAATTCATATAAAGTAAAAGTAATTTTCTATCTTTACCATAATCCTATTTTCTTTTCTATTCCACTTCTCCATGGAAGGAGAGCTAGAATGAATGGATCCTGGCAGTACGTCCTTACTTACACAGAGATCAATGCTACTCATTCTCCATTTCTTTAAAATACGGAATACTACTTATCTTGCAAATACAAAGCCCTGAAAACCAAGTCTAAGTTGTTTGTGTCATACTGCAGTCACAGTAAATTGCAGGTCCACCATCCTAAATCACAGTCATCTCTTTTATGTTTAGAAGACGCATACTTTTCTGTAGCTGTATGTTGTATGAGGAACTAATAAATGCACTAAAGTAACTAATCTCAAGAAGATGTACTTATTTGCAGCATTTTATTTTTGTTGATTATTTTAGACAAGCCTAAAATTAGCAGCTTTACAGGGCAATCATACTTTTCCTCAGAAACAATTTCAACTACACCCTTCTCATGTCTTAGAGCACCCCTACCAGACAGCCTACTCTGCAATGAGCTCAGGGAACGACAGTCCTCTCAACTTATGTTGTTCAGTTCTTCGGTTCTGTTCTGCTGCTCTCTTCTTATGATTGAAAAGTCAGAGCCAAAAACAGTCAGAAGAGACTGAACAAACTTTGTAGATGTGCATTGTGTCCTAGGGTGACTTTATGATGCTTGTATCCCCAGTCGTCTCTTCTGTTTATGCTGGATATTGAGTTTGCACCTTTGAAACATTCCGAGTGCGAAGGGCGAGAGGAGAAGCACAGAGTTTGATCTTAGAAACTGCACTTGCTCCCCCTCATTCCTTCTCCTGGACTGTGAGCTCTCCTTTGCTTTTTAGTTAGTTTTTTTAGCTAGCTGAGGCAGAGAAGTTCCCCAGACTGTGGCTTTTCTTTTTCTTGGAACTGTTCAGCCTGCTTCGGCCTGAAAACCCAAAAAAACATGGGGAGCTCACAGCTGGGGCCTGGGACATGGCATTTTCCAGTGCAGAGGGGACTGATAAGAGACTGAGAGAGCTGAGCTACATCCCATGACAAGGACTTTCTGAATTTGCCATCTCTTCAGAACAGTGAGAGATTGTTTAATATTATTCTTTCTTTTTCATGTTTGTGAGTACTTTGCTTGTTAAATAAACAGGTTTTTTCCACTTTTCTTGAAGGAGGTTTTACCTCCCGAACCTGTTGGGGCGGGGCCACTTGAATTTGCTTTTTAGAAAAGACTACTTTGGATGTTTCCTCCCAAAATTTGCCTTAAACCAGGAAACATAGCAAATGAGTAATTTCTTAGTGGGAAAAAGAATAGAAGGTGCTCCCTTCATTTACTACTTCAACTTTTAACAGAAATAAATCACTCCTAACAGGAGGGAAGAACTCAGGACCAAGCTATAATCAGTTGGGATGGAGAAAAAGGCCAAGAGTTAAGAAAGGAGCTAGAATTCTTGGAGATTGGAGCCCAGATTTCCTCCTTGACCTTTCATAAACAGGTAATTTACCGTGGCTGATGTAGCTTTTGGTTGATGTCTGAGACAAAAAAGCTAAACTTTGCTTCAAGTTTTCTATGCATCTGTAGGTAAACATCAAATGCTCATAAAAAGAAACCTAGATTCTGCTTTCTCATCCTGTAGATTTTTGCACTGTAGATTCAAGGAGTATAATCACTAAAAGACCCTATATCTCCATTTGTTACTCTCAAGGAGTTACACTTTCCAAAAGAGAAGTGTCTGCATTTCAGCAAGAAGAAAACAGTTTTACAGTCTATATATGAGCATCCCACATAACATTTCAAGGCAGGACTGGAAATCAATTATATAAGAAGAATTCAGTTAACTCATGTTGCTTCAGGCCAAGCACAAATGAAGATAAGCTTTTGATTGCTCAAATGCTTTAGAATTCTCTTACCCATGACTTTTTAATCCTATCACAACTATGATAGAAATATGTAAATAGAATACAGTTCGGTATGTAATTCAGAGGCACACAAGTAATTTCTGACTCTTGGTGATAGTATTAATTTCTGCCAGAAAATAGACATTTTATCTCTTAGTAACCTACTAAGTCACATAGGATACTTAGTAATATTCTACATTTGTTGTGCTATCATCTATAGATTTTGAAACTTTTTACAATACTGAATATACATCACCATCAGATGCAGGAAAGGCAAAGTATAAAAAAGTAATTGCCTGATCCAATGCCTGTCCAAGCCAGTGGTGGTTTCTTCCAGTGACTCAGGTGGGCAGTGAACTAGACAAAAAGTATTTACTTAAAGTCATTTAACTATATTCAGTGGTAGATGGAGTTACTAACATTATGTAATTACAATTTTGTTCTGTCTCTTGCCTACTGAGGAAAAAAAATTGAGTTAGAAAAAAAATATTAGAAATTGAGTTAGAAAAAAAAATGCAAAAAATATTCAAAAATTATAAAATTTCTCTACATTTATACATGAAAAATTCTTTTGGCATTGCATTGCATTCTGACTTTAGTAATTTTTATAACAAGCATTAGAATCTGCTGCACATTCAAATCATCAATAGGTAAGGGGGCAAAGAAATATTGCTTCTTCTTCTTCACCACTATCCATTCAGAACTATATTTCTGCCACTGTTTTTCCTGAAATTTTCATTCTGAGATTGATGAGTATATTTTTATCAATTGTCAGAAGTGTCTATGGAGATTTTTAAAGGGGTTCTTATTCTTTAACAATTCCTTCAAGTGAAGCAAGCAAAGGTTTCAGAGAAAAGGCTGACACTTTAGAACTTAAGAGAGATATGCAGAGTATAGTGTAACAAAATGTACAGCTTTATTTTGAGAACTTTAAATGGAGAAACCTATTTAATTTCCTTTTTCTTGTTTTCAACTTGAATATAAGCCTAAGAGACAGTTTGCAGAAGCTCAGGTTTTTGGAACTTTTTCTTCTTAATGTTGAAGTATATCTGTCCCTTCTGGTTTAAAAAAATTGAAAATAAAAATCAGAGCTTACAAAACAGACTAACCTTTCAAGACATCTTTGGGGAAAAAAAACAATTTATTTAAGTTACATTGAAAACAAAATGCTACTTTACCTATTTTTATAGGTGATTTGTTACATCCAGTTTTCAAGTTCACTTGTCACAGCTCAGCAAAACACCATGGAACTTAGATCCCTGATGCAGACACTGCATAGTCTCCTAACCTGGACATTCAGTGTTTTGATCTGTGCTCCTCACAAGCAAAGCAGGTGCATAGAATTACTGTGAAAATCAGATTCTTAACTTGAATGAACATCCTTAAATGGAACAGCAATACCCATGGCAAACCAAACTCATTCATTCTCTCTTTGTGATTCAGAAACTCTTGCAGGGCAGTGTGTCCCACCAACTGCAAAGAGGTGCACAACATTGACAACAATGTAATTGCGACTGAATAATCAAAATGTTTTTCTCTATGATTTTCTATTCTCTTTGGAGTATTTGTGCTCATATAAACATGTATGTACTTGTGAAGGCCAACACTTTCAGCTGGGTAGCACGTCACTTTCTGAGTGTGCTGGGTTAGCTGAGTATAATGTGCCACATCTGGTCTGTGTGTCACATGGCAGTATATCCATAACGTGATAACCTGGTGTTTGAGATGGCACTGTGCAGAGAGACGTGGGAATGGAAGGAGAGGAGACTAGAAAAGAAACAGTGGAACAGAGGAGCTCTCAAGACACACTCTTGCCTACATCATGGGGCAGAAATCTTTCTAACCACAAATGAAAATGGGACAGTGCTGTCCCGATGACCAAGTCAACATATTCTAGTGAAAAATAACTTGGGCATGGTTGTCGTATCTCTAAGTCATGTAAATTGGAAGTCAACAGGCATCTGTAAGTGATGCAAAAAGGTCTTAGAAATGCATTTGTCATATGCCCTAATCTACAGAATTCAGCATTCAGTGTTACCTTAGTAACATTTCAGGATATCCATATTAAGAAAATACATTGGAGAGTGTGGAATTTTTAACATTATCTATTTCTATTTTTGTATTTTATTTTATGTTTTCTACAGTATTTTCAATTGGGAACCACCTGAAATACTTCAGTGACTATTCTGACCTTGCTTTTGACATTGATTTAGATGTTGATGGACTACCTGCAATTATGGAGGAAATACAGTAAGAGAAGTAATTCAGCTCTTGAGGTGGGACTGAGTTTTGTCCTCTCAAATGAATTTTAAATTAATCTCTTGTCACACACCAAGAAATAATTTCAAACAACAGGCCTTCCAGATATAGCTATTGAATTGCTGTCAAAGCCTATTAAACCATCTACTCAAAGATTCCACTACAGATATTTTAGTGAATTTATTTCTTGGGGAAGAAAAGGAATTGAAAATTCCACTGAGGAAGTGTCCACTCTGATTATAGATTTTCTGTCAGGGCAAATAATCTCAATATGCAATTAAAACTCAAGGTTAAAATTTAGCGTGTTTTACTCCTCTTCTTGGACTTGAAAACCAGTATGTTATTGCAGTATGGGAGGCCAATGTAGTTATATGTTTTTATTTTCTCTTTAATATTTACATAAAGGAAAAATAGTTTCTTTAAAATGTGCTAGTACTGTATAGGTAGCTTTAGAGTTACAGAAAGAATAGGTCCTAGGTTTAAAACAATATTAATGCTAGCAAATTAAAAGAATATGGACCAGACTCATTGATAGATATTATTTGTGGAAATTTAGCACCTTGCCTGTCCCCAGATTTTTGATGCTCTTAATAATTCTCTAAACCACTGGGTTTTTTAATAAAAAAGTAAACATTAAAGCTTCTCCATGTTCAACATTGAATCATAGAGTGGCTTGGGTTAAACATAGCAAAAACCATTATAACTGCTGTATTTTAAGAACTTACCAATGCTCACTTAAGAATAAGAATGTATTCATAACAATGAATGGAATTATGAGGAAAAATTAAAATTAAACAGCTAATGTGTATCATATTTTTGCAAGAAACTGATATTCTTACAAAACACCAAGGACATATGATGCAGAGAGAAGTAGACTGAGCACATAGAGGATTACAAAACATTTTACTAGAATAGGTAAAGGCATCTCAAGTCTGTACATCCTGATTTTGTTTCATGCTTGCTTTGAAGATCTCTATAGGTACTCACAGAAATATTGGGAGGTGTGTATACATACATACATGACATAGAAAACTAAGAATTAAATAGATTGCTAAAATAACAATGATTTGTTTCTAACAAAAAAAAAAAAAAAAAGAAGTGGGGCAAAGTTAGCTTATTCTACAGTTAGTCCCTGTATGATTTCTCTGGAAGTATTTAAAACCAGTTCCACATTATTGCTCTAAAAATAATGTGGCATCAGAGAGGTGATTTTTATCCTTTCTGGCTGCCAGCTGGTTATCTGGTTTTCATCCCTAATACAGGTTGCAGTCAATAATTTCTTTTGTCTTCACATGGACTCAAAGCTTTCTAATTTTGTGAAAATAGTATTGACTGTAATTATTTCCCCATTATTCCTTGTAAGATTTTAATTTTTTTTTACGTTGAATGTGTTAGACCTTTTTTTTTCCAAGAGGCAGAGGCCAGAAGTATCTGATAGCTTTGCGTAATAGCACAGGTTGGTCTGGAATATAAGGTATTTGTCTAAAAAAAGGAAATTTTCATCTATTCTGAACTCTTTCACCATGTGTCGATACTCCATCTAGTTTGTCTCCTGTGAAATAGATTCCATAGTTTTAATACATAAAGTTTTATCCTTACTTCCCCAATGATTTTCAAAGTTCTTAAAAAAAAAAAAAAAAAAAGTTTTCTTATAGAAGTGCCTAGCCCAGGTCAGCAAAACCTAATGAACTCAGGAGAATACATCGCACTGAAAGTCAATGGGAGTTAGACTGCATCTATATTTCAGACTGCAAGGGCAGGGAGAAGAAAAGCTACTATAATGTATATTTGTGGTTTTACTGTAAAGTATTAGTCAAGGTTAATAGGTAACAATTAAGCTTAACTCCATCTTTCTCCCTGTTGGACTTCCAGACTTGGAAATTAACTGACTCAGCCTCATTTCGTTCAGCTGCTGAAGTCCAGATTTGATTTGTATGGCTAAAGCAATAAGTCCCTGTAGATGCACACTGAAATCAACAAATACAGAGAGATCTATACTCAAAATAGTTGCTAGATTTTGGATATCAGCCAATAGATCTTTTACTAATAAAAGTGCTTTTTTGGTCCATCTTTCCCTGCATGGAAGATGGATTGATCTGTTTTTATTTATCCATAATGTTCTGTGTCTGATTCTAGAGAAGTAAAGTAGAATTTTAAAAAGTGTAACAGACACATTGTGGACTGAACTTCATCAGCAGAAGAAAATATGCCATTAGGAATTATCAGTGCATTTCCCTTATTTTTCTACCATAATCATACTTTCAAACTGATGAGAGGGAAACTAAAGCTGACACATTTTCTTTCTTTCTTTGGAGTAGATGTTTTCAATGATCAAACCAAACTTCCCCTGGAAGAATGGATAGCTTTGTTCAAATAATGATCTCAGAAAGAAGGTACTTGACACTCCCTCCTAACCAGTTACTTTTAGATACAAAGTAATGCTGAGGGAAAGAAAAAAAACAAACAAACAGAAAAAAACCCCAAAACACACCCAAAAACCAAAGCAAAAAACATCTTGGTTAGAAGAAGTAAAGAATTTATATTAAAGTGAGAAAAAATTCAAACAGGCAAGAAAACAGAAGCATTTATCAACCTAGGAAATGTTAGTGGTAGCAGACCTTCTATGTCTCAAAAAATTTAGGACAGGTACCAACTAGACAGCTATGGAGTCAGTATAAAACTTAAGGCAATGTATATTTTTCCTCTGTATAAGTCTCTCACAGGTGTCTATGTGACAATTTTCCCATAAAAAATGAATTCATCTCAGAGGTAATATTACTGTGAGAAAGTTACAAAGTATAAACATTTTAAGACTGAGGGCTATATTGGATCTCATCTGCAACCTGACCTTATTTAAAGTGATCAAATAATCAAAACATGGCAGACTTCAGACAGATTTCTGTACTTCTCCCTTCTGCAACTGCAGAAAATGTCTAAACTGCATAAATGCACATCTAAATATGGATAGGGAAATATATACTCACTAGTTTATAAAAATGTACAAGTTCTGCTTCTCTAACTTTAGGATTGAAGAGCCTGTAAATTCCATAAATAGCATAAGGAATTTACATATCAGGAGATTCAACACTTAAGAAGCTGTAAGAAGTTGTAAGCTCCATAAACTAAAGGGACATAATGGGAGAGAGGAAAAGAGTGAGAGAAAGAAGGAAGGAGGAGGGGAAGGAGGGAAGCATGGCTGAGGGGTCAGAGGGAAGGTGGCAGGGGAAGAAGGAGGGAGAGAAATTACACAGCTTTCATTTTGCAGAGCTGAAATTACATATACTTCAAGAGACTATATCTGTACCACTTTTTTCTCTTTGATTTTCTTGCTTTTATTGGTAATGCTGAAGGAAGATGGGTAATGATGAAGGAAGATTGTCTCCCACAGCTTCCTCACTGCCACTAATAAAATATTTTCTCTGAACATGAACACTGTCTTGACCTTTTAAATAATCTTCTTGTCATATAATCCATTTACTACTCTTCCTGGAAAGCAGTCTGGACCAGAACATACAGCAACATTAGTGGAGTTGAAAGAATGGAAATAAGACATATTTTATTAATTATTATTATAAAAAAGTAGCCTTCTTCTGAACAGTTTAAATGCCTTTGAAGAGAATAGAGACATGTTCAGTATATGTAGGACTGTGAAGGTTTCAAAGAGAGAACCTAAAATATGTTTAATTATGTTTCACTAAAATATGAATAGAATTTAAAGCAGCTGTAGGATTGCCCTAGTGCTAGCTTTCCTTGCTCCAGAAGACCCCCAATATCAGATAAGAAATATTAAAAGATGATATCCAGAGTAGGACTTGGATGGAACTGACACGGTGGTTGCTGGCAGTGTTGCCTGAACCTCACTTGAAGCCTCATTTAAATTTGAAACTTCCAGTCTGGTTTGTGAGCACTGATTCTGCAACATTTTCAGTTAGCCACAACTGAGCAATTTATCATCATATTCCTTTTATTCTGTGATAAAGTAGTTAGGATTTTCTAATTTCTTCTCGATTTGGTGGCCTGGACAGCAGAAACACAGGGATATAAGACTTCGGTGCATAAGTGGAGCACTGTGTACCCTAATGCCATCAGGGTACCGGGGGAAGAACCTTTCTTGATTTCTGAAATTACAGAAGGATCTCAACAGTTTGTCGTGTTGGAGGCTGAGTTGGGCTTAACGAGGAAAATGTGGCAGAAGCATCCTCTTGTGGCTGACCTGAAGGCTGCTGTATCCTTTGCATGACTAGCTCAGAACAGAGCACTCAAGGATTTAAAACGGTGTGGGTGTCATCCCTGTTGAGGAACAGCAGATCCCAATTGTTACTGTGACAGAGTCCTAGTGGCAGTATTGCTCCTACCAAGGCTCCCTGGCTCCCATGACCTGATTTATCAGTTGGACAGACAAGGAGGGAAAATATAGACTCGATCACTCTTTGGTAGTCCCATCTGATGAGTGCAAAATCTGGTGAAAGCTAACAGTGGACTCTCATGGTGTGAATTAAACCATGTGGCCATTGAGTGCTGTCATACTGAACATGCTAGAACTCCAATGTAAAATGAGGTCTAAGTCAGTTAAGTGATATGCCCCAACTGATATTCCTTGAGCATTTTTTCCAATTTTTTTTCAATTCAGTTTGCCTTCATATGTACAGATATTCTATACACCTGGAACTAGCTGCCCAATTTCTTACCATTACCATACCATTTGTCATGGGCTGATCCTGACTACACTGGAACAACATAAAGGCCCTGATCACCTGTCATTGATATCATTCTGCAGGCAAAGCAGTAAAGGAAATGTTTGAGAAAAGCCAAATAACAACCCAAATTCTTTTTAAAGCTGATTTAACTACTAAAAACCCCATATGGAGTGAAAGGACCTGCACACAAGATCCAGATTTTGGGTATGAAATGACAATAGAGGTGTAATTACATACCACTGGATGGGATCAATAAGAAAACAACTATATTCCAATCCAAATGGTGTCACTTTGTGGGTTTCTGGAGAATGCATATTCCACATTACAGTCAGCTTGTGAGACCTCTCTGCCTAGGGATCCAAAATAAGAGCTAATTTTAGTGAGATCCTAAGCAGAAACAATATTTTGAACGGGCCAAATAGTAGTGATTGTCCAGTAGCCCTGTGGCAAGTCCATACAGCATCAGCCATGAGGAACCTTCTCTATATCACAGCTGGGGAGCATGGCCTCATCCAGAGCTTGTGGCAGGGAACAACCAGAGACTCAAGGTTGACCTCTAGGAGTTTGGAGCTGGAAATATTAAGTATCCGAGGCCAACTTCTTCCTGATTGCAGAGGAGGTACCTGCAGCATGCAGGAGAGTTGAAGTTCCTTCAGGAGCAGTTGCTGTGGAACCACAGATCTTCTGGGCATTTTGATTGCCTTTGTTGTGCTGGAGGTTCAAAGGAAGGGTCCCTTCTATGTATCCAAATTACAGACTGAGCAGGTTGCACTGATCACACTGCAGGCTTAAATGGAGATCTACAACTATCCAGGAATTGTGGAAGAGGTCATGGACTGGCCAGAAGGCAGTGGATTTGGAGCGTCACCTGAGGAGGTGAATCATGCCCTAGAGGCCCTGCCATTTCATGAATTACCAGAAAATTAGAAGCAATATGTTCTGCTTACTGATGCATCCTGCTGTTTTCTGCAAACCCACAAGAACAGCAAAGCTGCTGTGTAGAGTCAAGCATAAGCAGTCACAGTATCTCCCGAAGGAAAATACAAATTCAGTCAGTCTGCAGAAGAAGAATGAGAAGGTGGATTTTTCTGGCTTCAAAGGGGCTCATTGCTTGGATGGGCATTGGTCTGTTTTGGAAGCTGCTGAGTGATTGCTTTTCCATCACTTGTTTTTTTTTTCCCTATTTTCTTCACCTTTTAAACTGTCCTTGTCACCTATTAAAGTGATTTTAGACAAGTTTTCTCACTTTTTACTTCGTCATATTCTCTGCTAGTTGAGGTGGGGACTGGAGGGAGAGAGCAGCTATGTGGGCGATGTTCAGGGTTAACCCACATCCCAAAGCACATAAGTCCTTGGACAATCACTTTCATGTTTGTGCTCCCTTCGAAACACTGAGATGGAAAAGATGGAGCCATACTTTGTGTCTTTAGAGGTGTGGACAGATCCAGAGCTACAGATCTTAGTGGCACCATTCTAGCCTTTTGTTTTGTTCCCCAGTTTTTGAGAAAGATTACAGCATATCTTGGTGTTTGGAGCTTGTGACTTAGAATATAATTTCTTTAGATGGATGTGATTCTGGAAGAAGAAGTGCAGATGCCTCACACAAGTTTAGATTCCTTGATGCAAATTAGATGTTGTAGCCCGGCAGCCTTTTCTGACTCTGGCCCAGCAGTTTCTGTTTAAATGGATATGCAGACTTCACAGACAGGCAAACAACAACAAAATAGAAACAAGTTTTGCAGTCTTATGAGGATTTCTCAATCAGGATCAAAGTATTCAAAAAGAAACAAAAATAACAAAATATAATTGAGCTACATAATTTATTACAAAAATATGAACTAAAGATTCTTTTTAAGACATGGAAATACTTCGTTCAGAACTAACCTCTGCCATAGAACTGCAATTTATTTTAAACAAAACATTTCTTCCTGTGTTGGAAACTTGTTGAAAACAGTCTCAACATTACCAGAGCCTGCAATGCATAATTTTTTACCAGTGTATCCACAATGTATTAATCTTAGGAAGCCTAAAAGAAGAGGGGGAAAAACAATAATCTACTTTTACAGGTGGTAGTCAAATATTTGACTCTTTTTTTTCTATAATTTTTTTTAATAACTATCTGTTGACAAGCAGGGTCAGCAGCATTCTTCCCATCACCATGCCTAAGAGAATTGTTTTTGCAGCTTCTAACTATATATATCAAACTGTGAGCATGTCACTGCACCTTTAAGGTAGACTGCCTGCTTCGAGGGGTTAACATATAGCCCTGGGTAACACCAAGCTGCAGCTGCCTGAAACTGGCCAGGGTTTAAATGAATACTATGATAAAAAATAAATGAACATTTAAAAATTATTTTTAAAAGACACTGTCAAAGCAGAAGCAATTAAGGAAAGAAAAAATTGCTTGGAATCATAGAGACAGGAAACAAATTCATTGTAAACAAACCAAAAAAAAAAAAAAATTTAGAAGAGGGTTCTTTTGGTACCTGAATGTGCTGTTGCAGCAGCTGAACTCTTCATATCCTGAAGGCAAAGTTCTGGGCCTGTGACCAGCACATTTTTGCCATAGGAAGACAAAAAGGGGAAATGAAGCTCTGGGATGAAGTGAAGTCTGCCCATAGCTGACAGAAGAGTCAGCTGCCTCTCCCAGGCTCTGGCACAGATGAGGCAAGTGGGAAAAGCTGTTGCCCTTTTGGCACCCGCCCTTGGCAAGCTGCTGTGCTGAGGAACAGATGACTGCCTGAAGCTGGCCCTGCTGTTTGGCTGTTTGCACCCTTTGTGTGAACTCTGCTGCAGAAAGTTCAAGGCAAGAGAATCAGACCAATTTACAGTGACACATTGATAGAGTTTGCAAACAGCTCTTTAGCAGTGACTGAGCTCCCATTTTATTTATATCAGTGTAAGCTTTACAGATATTTCTGTTGAAGAGCCAAGCCATCACTGGACACTTTTGAGAACCCAACTTTAATAAATGGGTCCTGATTAATAAGGTAAAGACAATTCCTACAATCTGAGGACTTTGGCCAAACAATGAGCTGAATTTCATGGGAAACTTCTGGGGAAGCTTTGATTGAATGAGGTCATGAATTAAGTGATGTTCATTCAATCTGTTACTGTAGTGATGATTCATATGCAAATTGTTCTGTGTGGTGTTTTTAAGTAAAACCCAAACTGAATTAATTACTGAAAGCTGACATTTTCTGTATTTAGTTTATTTTTTTTTAAGATATCATAGCAAAATTACCAGGAGTGTACTCACATGAGGACAAACTGGGAAGGTTTTTGCAGGTGCCCTCATAAATTGATTTCTTGACAGTATTAATATTAAGTAATTTCTAAAAAATGAAGAGCAAATAAAGAGTATACTTGAACAGAAGCAGAATTTTAGCTTCATAAAGTAAGGAGAATCTGGGAGCAAAGGGCAGAAAATTCTCTGCTGCACTCCCTTTCTCTTTTACTTAGCTGGTCTCAATTTTACCTTCAGAAATATGAGCAATAACATATGATTTGTCAAGACTTAGACATTCAATATACAGTCAAGATGTACAACCAACCCCTGAAATCATCATTTGCACTGCAGTTATATAACCAAGAGCACCTGAAACTGGGAGAAAATATTACAGTACAAATCCAGGCAGACAGGAGTGACATAGCCTAGAAAGAATAGCCCAGCCCTGGCTAATTACAACTGAGCCTCTCCAGTACTGCTTGAAGCAGCCAGGGTAAGCTGTGCTACTTTTCTAGCTCAAAAGTACAGCTTGACACTTGACACATATTGCATGGAGTAACTTCAAGTTTTAGTAGATGCTGTGCTTATTTTTCAGCTACGTTTCCTTTATGCCTGTCCTGAGTTCCTCTGACACCTGTATTTTTTTATTTTCTTTAAACAGCAGTAGCACTTCAGGTAAAAGCCTGAAGGATATTGCTTTTGCCAGTGTTTCTGAATTCTGTAGTTCATCACAGACATTTGAGTCACCATACAACCTCTTTGGTGAAGGTTTTCTGGTGTGAATGTTGCTGCAGAAAATTCCTGATTCTTCTCCCAGGATCAGAGAATTTCTGAAAGTTTCCTCCTTACAGTTAATTTATTTTTGCTTCCTAGGATCTGTTTTTTTTACTTTTCATTATTCTTCCAATTTCTTTGGTAAAAATTTCACATATTGCATTGGTGTCTATCTGTTAAGTCAAAACTTGTACTTTTCTCAAATGAAAAAGCAAAAATCAGAAAAATTAAAACTTAAAGCCGCCCTTGCTTTGAATGCTGGGGTCAGTCTTCAATTCACAGAGGCCATTGCAAACACTTTTATATCCCAGACAACTGATCTGTACATTGACATCTATTTATACTGCAATTCTAGTTCTTCATTTCAAAACTAAGAGGAATCTTCTACAGACTTTTTCTCTCTTCCTGTACTACTTGATTTGCTAACAATAATAATTTCATTATTTTCCAATAAATACTTTCAGAATCAGGGCCCTGCTCTAAAGTACAAAGCTAGATGTACCTGCTACAAGCCATTGCCCCTTGTAAATTATTCTTCCTTCACTACTAAGGTCCCCAAACTCTATTTATTCTATAGAATATACTCAGTGGCTAAAACAACACTTTAAATGAACACACTAAGCACAAATGTGTTAACCACATGAACCAATGCATTTCTGTATCAAGTTCAAGTTTAGTTATTTCTTAAAGTATAAGAGAAAAAGAAAAAAAGTTTACTGATGTGCCATAAGTAAAGCAGCCCTGTTCAGGCATCCCATAAAGAATGGGCTTATGCTCCATTTAATTATCCCTCAGTTCTCTCATTCTTTGCCATGTAGCAACAAACTAGAGTTTATTGAAAATAGATCATGTCAGCCAGGGTGGATCTGCGGATGTGTGTGCAGTAGTCAAGAGTGTGTCTGCATTATTTTTGTTCTCCACACGCAGCCCCAGGAAGGCACCAGGGATTAGGAATGAAGGGGAGGTGCCCTTCCTGCTCTCAGTCCTCTTCACACCTGTTCCTGTACCTATCACCTGTTACCTGTACTGTAAATACAGGATCATCACGTCTCTCAAAGTGTTTTATTTCTTCAGAGTTCTCAGGCACCCAGACCTTAAACAAGGACAACTATATAAAAAGCCTGTAATACATAATTGTGCCACTCCTGCCTGCACCCACAGATGCCTTCTGTCCCTTGTAATTTCCTCAGGGCATTTCTGCCCCATCCATTACTATATTTTACATAAGACAGCCCTCCCTTGCCCACTCTTCCCCAGGCTGTTCTTCCCTGTTTGTGAGTGAAATATGATTCATTGATGTTGTTGTTGCTTCCTGGACTACTTTGGTGATCTAGGTCTCATTCGTGGTCATGGTCAACCTGAGAAATCCCATTTCTACAACTGAATGAGAAAAGGCCACTAACGAGAGATATTTAGGTGTTTACAGATGGCTGTAAATTTCCAGGGCACAGAGGAATATTTACTACTGTTAGAGTGTAGTGAGATATTCAAAAAACTCTGTATTTACCTTCTTCCTTAGGACACCTCTAAATGTCCTGTGCTATGTAATAGACAAAAATGTGCCATCCTGGCTGCAGTTCCACATGAATCTCCATAGTACAGAAAGCAAGCAGTCAGGTTGGATTTAGGAGAGCGGACAAAGTTATAAGGTTTTAGAATTGCTGGACAGAGAGTGTAACAAGTGAGCCCCCATTTTCTATGTCATGAAAACACATTCCTGTAATGCAACAGAAGAAAAGAAGCTCTCACAGAGTTATTCCTACGCTTTTCAAAAACTAGAAGCAATTTTATATTTTAATGGTATCAGGTACTACATTAGTTTCAGAATCTATTAGTCAATGGAAATAATCACAAAGAGTTTTCATCTCCAGAGTTCAATTTTATTAGTGAGTACTTTTGGAAGAAAAATAAATTCATATGTTAATTGCTAATAAATCTCAGGTGTTTACACCATGCTACACCATACAACTCTATTAAGCTGATTCTGACAGACTATGTGCCATAAAAACATCTGTAATTTATAATATTATGCTATAATAGTTATTGTTCGAGGCTGACAATGCAACGTAAAGAGGCCCCAGTTTTAGTTGAAGTCTTTGCTCATGTAAAAGTTTGAGAAGAAGTGCCCTCCTATGGTTGGGAATCTTTCATGCTTGATTTCTGTTGAAGATCTGGAAGTGATAAAGCAGGCAGTGCCAGTACTTATCAAAGGAAGCTTTGCATTCTGTAACAATTAGTACAAGAACAGCATGACCCCCAATTGGTTCTAACCCCTCAAATTAGCATGAATTACTATATAAAGCTAAATATAGTATATGTTATATACTAAAATTGATATTTAGCAGTTATGCTAATGCTTCAAATTCAGTGAGAAGTTATAATATTTTAAGGGAGCCAAGTCTATCTGCCTGACATACCTGTATTGGGTAATACCTATTGGGTAATCCCACTGTTTGGCCCAGGAGGGGCTGCAGTCAAGAGGAATGATGGGTTCACCTCACCATTCATGTGACAGCTTCATCTGAAGACAAGCCCTGGATGACCCATCCTCCAGAGATAAACTTTTGCAAGCCTTCATGGAAGGGGATGTCTCAGAATAAGAGAGAAGGGACAGAGAACAACGTTTGGCACTAATGATATTCAGGCTGCCCTATCAGGAAGATCTGTAGAAGAGTTGAATGTATTTGGAATTTCCAGTATAGCCCCAGCATGGTATCTTCTGTAAGGAGCCTTAGTGACAGTCTCTGACAACTGCATCTGAAATAAAACTTATAAAAATTGTTCATCAGGTAGCTATTGGAAGAAAAAACCCCAAACAAACACAGACACACTCTCAGGGATACAAGAGATATGTTGGAACAAGAGCACACCAAAGGTATGCTGTTGGAAAAGTTGATACTGCTAGAACCAAAGTTAATAGCAGTGCCCTATGAACACAAAGACACAGTAGTTCCTCTCTGTCAGCTGAAAGAGATTTGATGAAACCCTAGAACTAATGTAATGCTGACATCCTGTTGATGACAGAGAAGCTCATGCTGGTACCTCTTCTCAAGGCACATTGGCTTGAGCACAGCACTGTCCTAATGCTGCTGTTGGCTTGCTGGTGAGACCTCAAGGAAGGTCTTACTGGAAAACAGTCAGAACACGAGGATGTCTGCAGCTGCTTGAACGTATAAAGCTACCCCTGCATTCCCTCGCTAGAAACCATCTCTTCCTGAGCTTCACTTTACCCATTTTCATAATTTAAGATCATCTAAATATAATTAAAAACTCCAAATTAATGAGTAGTAACAAACAATGAGAAATTTTCCTTTTACTGTGTGCTCAACAGAGGGGGCAGGCAGTGAAATATGATGCTAGACTAAAAGGAAATCAGAGAGTTCACTGCAGTAATATGTCACTGGTAGTAATTGTGCCATAAAATGAAAGTATTTATTTTTAGTTTGATTCTTTTTATTAAAATAAATCCTGTTGAGGGAATTTACCTACAAAAGTTATTTTTATAGGCGTGCAGCAAATTTTTCTAATTATGCAGCTACTCCTGGGAAAACTAACTACCACTGAAATGTAATGATATGTTTGTAAAAACAAGATTTATGTTATTTTTCTAAAAGATATGTCATTGCTGACATTTTAATTATGTAATTCCTTCTTAGACTTCTAATTTCAGTGCTGTTTCTACATTTCAAAAGGAAATTGTTATGATATTTCTGAAAACAACAATAATAAATAAATTTGGTGATCACACAAAACAGGTCTACATATTCTGAGCCGAGTGGTAATACATGAAACATTGCATAAATCAGATATGGAAATAATATTAAAATTGCCTATCTGTATAATACTGACAAAATACAGATTTTGACTGCGGAGAAGTTGTTCCCCACAGGGGAGATCAGGAATAGCTTTTTAGTTTAGAAACCGAGTGAAGGTATCAGGTACTGTGCAGGTGGTTTTGCTAAACCTTTAAAATAGACAATGAGGTCTTCAGGCTCTGGGTGACAGATTTTTTTTCCATGTAAAGGGCAAACTATCTTTCCAAGCTGGAAAACATAAAAGGAAGCTCTTTGAGAGCAATATTCTCCATGGGCAAGAACAGAGAACTTCTGAGCCTAGGTAGTAATTAACAAGCTCCACTGCCTGCTTCTGCAATAGGAGGTTTCATTGCCTACACATCACTGAACTGTCTGGATCTGCAAATTACACTCAGCCTGGGACCTCCAAAATAACTTTAATGTGGTCTGACAAAACACTGAAGTGATTAAATTCTATTTCCATGAAGTAATGGCAAGTATAAACCAACANCCAAAATAACTTTAATGTGGTCTGGCAAAACACTTTTCTTTTTTTTAAAGAAAAAAAAGGAAAATTTCTGACCTTTTGAAATCTACATGAAGTGCAAAAAATCCCCCAAAACGAATCCACCAGAAAATAGAGGCTGGAAAATAGAATCTTCATTTTCCCTTACTCATGTACTCATAAAACCCAAAATCCTATTCTGAAGCATTAAATCACTGCTTTCAGAGCATTTTTTCTCACTTTTTGTTTCCTGCATAGATGCATTCCTTCATTCTATTTAGTTAACAACTTGGGTTTTATTCAAGAAAACAGCATGTCACCACCTTCTTTACATTCTGTGGGAGTCCTCTTCTTTCCTGTTGCCATAGACTTATTTACTTACTGCAGAATAGTTTATGCATGTTTTTAGAAACACATACAAACCTTAAAACTTTGATATATACATATATATATACACATATATATATGTATGTACCTTAAAGTTTTTGACTTATTATATTGCTCAGTACAAAAAAGCAGCTGTTCAAGCTCTCCCAAGGTACACCCTTTCCTTATAAACTTCACACCCTTTTCCAGCATCTTCTAAACAAAAACAGCTTAAGGGGAGAGCAGTCAGGGCAGTCAGAGACAGGAGGAGACACAGGCCAAGGCAGGTAACAATGCAAGTCATGCAGCTTCTGGGGTCATGAGCAAAAACTTCTGCTGCAGGTGCTGGTGAAGTCCCCACAAATCTAAAGCTCTATCCAAACATTCATTACCTATATAGGCAATGTCCAGGCCAGAGTTTTGTATAACAGTTTTTGCAGCTTTCCCAGTTCTGTTGTGAATAAATACATCCTCATCTTCTCTTGCTGAGCTGCTTGTGTATACTCATCTGGAGTTGGATTTATGTTTCTCTGTAAATCACTATAAAGAAGCAGAAATTAGGTATCAAAATTTGTGATCATCTGTTTATAAATAATGGATTTGATCTTGGAGAACATGCAGTAAGCCATTAACTCCCCTTCTACATGCAAACATGGATAGAGCAGAATTTAGATTTTGGGGAGCTAACACATCCTTGCAGATGTTGCAAGTTAGCAAGTCCTAGCAGACTTGTAAATGGCTAAGAGAGGCCTCAAAGTTTTTGTCAGCTCAAATTACATTTGTACTTCTGTGGTCTGAATGATAAAGCTGCATTATTTCGAAATTTGAGGGTACTAAATTGATTAGATTGTCCTGCACTTCCTAGTGCTTGCTCATCTACCAAATGAAAAATACTGTCATGAATATTCCCTGGCTGTGAAACAGCTGTTTGGCTGCGAGAGGGTTATGGAAAAGAGAAGCAGATGAATCACAGCACATGGAGCTGGTGTCTGAGGATTCGAAAGTCTCTCTGAAACCATACGTGAGCAGGGAAGTGGCTTGGGGAAGCTGTGGATGAAAACTCTTTTCTCAGAAAAGTATGTGGCTGAAATCAAATAAAATGTGATAATCCTGACTGGATTACTTATTTTATATAAATATCACTAATCCTTTTTGCATTTCAATCAAACAGCAGGTTCTATATTTGTACAAATTTGTGCATTTCATGCCACAATGCATGGTGCATACCAAAGATGAGGGCTATAGATTCTAGAGGAAACCATAAAATAAAATAACATAAACATTAAAATAAAATAAATAAAAAATAAAATAAAATAAATGTTTTCTATAAAAATGTTTTCTGTAAAAATAGAATAAACAGAGCCTGTACTTAAGTTTTTCTTTTGAACATTTTTTGTTCTGTCAAGGCAGTGCATTTCAGACATTCTTGAAGTTAAGACAAATAATTTAAAACGTTACTAGGAAACAGTAGTCCTAGTATTACATATATTGTCGCCAGTACTGATTTTTAATATATAAACTAATTTAAATGTTATGTTTTAACATTGATGAACATGTTGCACTAAATTCTGTGGCTAGAAAGATTCTCTTAGGGAAGAAGGGAATGCGATTTGTTCTAATCATTCTGATTATAAATGTTTTCCCAAATTGCATAATTTTTGGTGGAGCTATATGATGTTGAAAATTTGTCTTTGGTTTTTAATCTATTCATACCCTACAGAGTCCATCAATATTTCTGCCTTCTGTGTGGTTTTTATTTGGTTGGTTGTTTTTTTTCCCTTACTCCATAGCTAAATTTAGCATAATAATTTTCCAAGGCATGTATTTTTTATTTTTTTTTCAGAATGAATCTAATTTCAGTGTTGCTTAAAATGCTAGTTATTGGAAAAAATATGCTAAATCTTTAACACATGAAGCAGAATGAAGATGAGTGAAAAAGTTGTCTTTCACTGGGCATAATGTATGTTGTTTTAAATAAAAAACAAAAAATTCAAGTAAGAGACTATGAAACTGTGACTCTATTACCTTTATTAAAGTGCAGCCATTGTTTATTTATAATTATATTTAATTGCATTTAATCCAATATTATTATATTTTGGTTTGAGCTCAGGATTTTTTATAGGATACACTGAAATATCTGAGATACCCTTTTGGAACAAGTGACAATAATATCTAAAGACACACAGCAGACAAGAAATATGTAAGTTATGAGGTAAGTTACTATATTGTTTGGATGAGAAAGAATGCTAGATGCAGTCTCCCAACTGGAAAAACTTTCTAAACACATAATTTTTTGTAGATATGAAAGGGGTTTAAATCTCCAATGTTCTTTATTAATCATGAGAATATTGTTTATTAATCACAAGAAATATGCAAACAGAGTGAAGGTCTCACTAAACCTCTCCAGCAGCTTTGGAGTAATTGGCAGATGTAGCTGCCTTTAAGATTTTAGATATACTACAGTATATTTTTCATGGGAAGCCTTGGAATTAAAAATTTCTCTCCTTCTTACTTTCATTATGTCATATTTATGTTTGAGATATTTTCCATATTTTCTTAGCAGATTAAAGTCTTCTTAAAATTGAATTATCTTTTTGAAGATAGTTTTTATTATGCAATTAAATTTCTGCAAATTTCATGTGTAATGCAAAGATATTTTCTTTTCCCCCCCCTTTTTTTTTCTGTGTTTATTGTTCATCACTGCAGAATTTTCCAAGAAGGAAGGACAAGTTTCAGTTTCACTGTTTAAACTTTGTGACTTCCCTTGTTCTTACAGATGAGAGCAATTTTTTAAGGATATACTACACTGGAGAAGTACAGAACTAAGAACTGACATAGAAATAACTCATCCTGTAGTTCTAAGTGTGTCCTTGAAACTGTTTTCCACAAAAACAAAGCAATGTTTTATGTTCATTCCACCTGGATTAAGATACCTTGTAGGAGCACTGAGGTAAAAAAACTATTATATATGAAGTGAAATCCCATACTAAAGTGTTGAAATCCACTTGAAGTGATTGTAAATGTTTAAATTTTTTTTTTAAAAGAAAACTTCTCCTCTTTTACCTAGCTTGCAACACCTTTCCCTCTTTTTGAACTCTTACCAGTGTGAATGCTCTGAAAGAAGCAATAGTGAATGTTCACACAGCTACTATATCAGGAAAAAAGATTGTGATTTCCCAAATTTTATGTTTTATTATGCATTTTTATGAGATTTTGCTTTTTACCTACTAATGTATTATTCAGTATTTTCCATCTACTATTCATTATTATCTTATTAAAAATTTCTGTCTTCATATTAGGGAGCAGAAACAATAAATAAAAAATGCATGTTGGAATCAGAATTCATGTCTGACTGATTAATGAATTATAATGGAAGGAGGCATCATAAAAATCACCAAAGCCTGCTAAAGAACCTTCATTAAATTATTGCCTCTCTTCTCTGAAAATCTCCCTTTCATCAAACCAAAATTGGGTTTTAACTAATCTGATAACCAGAAGAGAAGAATACCGAAATACTTTTTGCATTGTACAGAATATAAATAATGTAATACTACATTGCATAATTCATATAACCACATAAAAAATTTGGGAATTATTCCTAGAATTATATCACTTATTTTTAGGGAGGCCTGTCCCTTTTGAACTTTCACATTAGCCTATCTCAACCTCCTGCAGGGGCAATATCACTCATTCCTATTATTTGTGCAGCATATCACTCAGAACTTATTAATCATACTGTTTTATGAGGGCAAAAAGAAATGTAATTAGTTCAATAACTCATGCAGAACATGCCAATACATTCTGTAACCATGTAATAGAATAAAATAACTGGAAAAATATTACTAACCTGTTTCTAGAGTTTAAACTGCTTACCAACTAGTCAATTAAATACTGTATCAGTACACTGAAGAATATACAGAATAAAATAATACTCTTTGCTAAATGTTCTTCGAGTGTACAATGAAAACATTTTTTCTGCTTCTAAAAAATAAAAGCAAGACCAACACTTGAAGTTGGATGTTCAGCAAACATGCTGGAGATCTGCTCTGATAAGAGGGAACTTACCTTTTATTTACCATAAAGAATTAACTACAGTGAATTACTGTAACTTTTTCTATGCAAACATTGGTTGCAGTCAAAAGATAGGGCTTCAAAATGGGTGGAAGAAACTTGTGAGCACAGATATCCATCTTCCAGAACACAGGCAAGAGCAGCCTCTAATTTAGGCTTTCGACCCCAAACATAGCGTGGTATTGATATCACTGAACCTTTTCCACTGGCATTAGAAGAGGATTATGGCACGTGAAAACACTTACATGTAGCTAAGCAGAACATCAACGTGTTAATGCTCAGGAACAACTCAGAAAGTAATTTGGAAAGACTACAATGTTTCTGTTGAAGATGATGTGCAACTAGCCCTTGGTAATTAATATTAGCAATATCAATTTAGATCTGCTCACAGTCACTTGATGACGACAGCTCTACGCAATTTGTTGATATTTTCACTTGGGTGGTGGATTTGCAGATGGGCTTAGGAGAGGATGTACATTTAAGAATCAATTAGCTCCCTATGCAAACAGTAAGTTGGTCAATTATTTTGATGAATACTTTTTCCTGTCTGAGAGTATAATAATTTTCATAGTTAAAAATTTTCAGTAAAATCCTACATACCATTTTTATACTGTTAAATCAAGTGGGATAAAAACATAAATCAATTGTTTATTTACATTCTGAAAATCATAACAAAGGTATTAGTTCTACCATGCACATGTTTGAAAGATTCAGGGCATGTTTTAAAGTTTTATTTGCATAATTTTTTCTTCATAAAAAGTTTCTAAAAAAATCATGCACTTAATTTAATTAAAATTACAGCTCCTTACTGCTTACTGAGAATTAGAGAAATAATTAAATGCCTTTATTACATTCCTAATGACTTACATAAATTATTTTTCATTAAAATGTTGAAAATTTTTTCTAGGAATATTCATGTGTAACATTACTCAGCTTATTGAACCAGATTTGAAATATTTCACTGTGTTACAAAATTCTCTTGATGTAATATTTTGCTTTTAATTATAGCTATTTTTCTTGTAAATTTCCTATTGTCACCCATTTTAGGAAAAAAAAAAAAGCAACAATGATGTAAAGATGACAGGAAATACCAGTATCAACTTTAAACCACAAATATTACAGGTGGGAAAATGAATTATAACAAAAGAAAATGTGTAGCTGTTTTTTTTTCATCTCCTGTATGTAGCAATTAGAAGTACACCAAATGGTCTAATCACTGTCAAGAACCCAGTCATTTGAACACTTTCATATTTTCTTTCTCTTCTGATGATACCACTTATCTGAAGATCATAGCTAAAGCTCTAAACAAGAATTCTCTTGTAATCTGGAGATGCTATGCAATTTAGCATACCCTAAGAAGAACTGCACTTCAGAGAGTTATAGATTGAGAGTGAAGGTACCAGGACAGAGCAGAGACTCATTTGGATCCCAGAAAAAAAAATTGTTCTAAAAGTAAAGAAGCTGAAAAAATCTTAATTTCAAGTTTATTGAGACTGAATTATAAGTATAGTCTTCTACCTCTCCATTCTTCAGTGATTCAAACACACATCTTTACTTTTCTAAGCTCTGCTGATGCTTTTTGGGGTTATGTATATGGTTTGACATCTACCTATGACAATTTTATGCTTTTGCTAGGGATTAAATATAAAAGCAAAAGATTCAACATGTTTTCTGCATCTTTAGGATTTTGCTGTGATGATCTTCAGTGCTCTTCTTTCTAATTACTATAGTAAAAAGGTGTATGTGGAGGGTGATCACAGGAACTGGGGAAATGTGCCATTATCAGAGACTTCCCAGAATCCTGTCTGAAGATTATCATGCTTTCTAAGCAACTACTCATTGTTAATGGTTTTGAATATGGGATGTTAAAAGCATAGTGGAGGAGTGAGAGAGCAGGAAGAAACTATTTTATGTTGGAAAGGTATTCTATAGAATCACAGAATGTTTTGCTTTGGAAAGGACCTTAAAGGTCATCTAGTTCCATTAAAGCATAGTAGTTGTTTTTTTTTAATTCAGGATAAAATTTTTAACAAAAGATGTTTTCTATTCCTCTTAGCTGTTGAGGTTATGAACCATACAATAATTCTCAGCTACTGCTTAGCCATTTCTTTTAATCTTAGATAGTTAGATACTCCTGAATTATTTTTATATATCATTAAAATATGTAACATTCTGACATTAATTTATAACCAAGAAAGAAGATCAGGAAAAATGCAGCATGAGTAGCCAGCACCATCTTAGAAAATTTTCCTGAGGCAGAGGAAGGGGAAATGTTAACAGAGTTTTCTTTCCCATCTTCGCTTTTCTAGAGAGAGAAATAAGCTGCCTCAGATGGAAGAAATAAAAAAAAAAAAGTAGGTGACAGTATTTAATTTTTGTACTTCTCCTTTCATCTTATACTGTTGATTAAATTATGACAGCCTGGAGATTAAAATCTTGCATGGAGAGCTCATAGCAACATTCCAGTATCTGAAGGGAGCCCATGGGGAAGCTGGAAAGGGATTCTTGGTCAGGAACTGTAGTGATAGGACAAGGAGTAATGGGTACAAACTGAAAGACAGGAAATTTAGGTTGGATATTTGGAAGAAATTCCTTACTGTGAGAGTGGTGATATGCCAGAACATCTTCCCCAGTGTTGTTGTGGATGCCCCAAAACTGGTAGTGTTCAAGGCCAGGATGGATAAGGCCTTGAGCAACCTGGTCAAGTGTAAGTGTCCCTGCCCATGATAGGGGGAGTTGAGACTACATCATCTTTAAGGTCCCTTCTAACCCTGAATGTTCTATGATTCTGTAATTCTATATCTGAAGTGTAACTGTTCACTGCTATTTTGATACAGGTATTTATCAGCTGAATTTAGAGCTTAGGATACAATTCAACCTCCTAAAGGACTTTCCTGAAGGTGAGCAAGACTATCATGGTGTAGATGGATGTAGACATTCTGAAGGAAGGTATCTGAGAGATAGAACTAAGTTTTTCATTATGACTAATTTCTCTCTTCTATAGAACATATCTTTATCACAAAAGTTGCAGATGAGAACACATTAATTTTAATACTGCTCAAAAGTGAGAGATAACCATATCAAAATATTATGGATACTGACTTCATTAAATATATTAAATAAAGGGGAATCCAGAAAACCTCAGTCAGCCTACATTCAATCTCCAGGAAGATTGTGGAGCAAAATCTCTTTCAAGCTTGCTCTACTCACCTCAGGGACAAGAAGATGAAATGGAACAGCCAAAGTGTTTACTGAGGACAAATCAAGTCTGACTCACCTAATGGTGTGTCTGGCTCTGTGGGCAAAGGAAGACCAGTGGATGGTACATGCCTTGGCTTTAGCAGTTTGCTTCAGCAGTTGGCTTCAGTCTCATCACCAAATTAGTAAGACAGTGGCTGGATAATTGGAAGTCAAAGATGGTTTGGAAAACAGACTTGACAGCTGGCCTTGGTCACTGTTGTTATCACTGGTACAAAGTTAACCCAACATCCAGAAAATAGAAGCAACCCTCAGTCAGAAATCAGTACTGAAACCAATACTGTTTTTTTCATTAAAGACATAAGTGATGGGACTGTGAGCATTCTCAGGAAGTTTGCAGATGACACCAAACTGGGGAGGGGAGGGAAGTCAGCGTGATGGAGGACAGGGCTGCTAAGGGACCAGGACAGACTGAAGAAATAGACTGGACTTGAACAAAAACAAATGGAAAGGCTCGCAAGCCTTGCATCTGGTCTGTGATAGTTAAACATAGAGCTAGCAGGTGTAGAACAGTTCTTTCACTCTAGTTTGGCACCTGTAAGACCTCACCTGGAGAGTTGCATCAAGACTGGACAACTCCAGCACAAGAAAGAAGGAGTCCAGAGGAGACCTGCCAGAATCATTGGGGTCTGGACAGAACATGTGAGGAGAGGCTTGGAGAGCTGATGTATCTGTTTAGAGGATATAGAGAAGCTGGATGCAGAACGTGAGGGTGGTTAAACACCAGAACAGGTTGCCCAAGGATGCTGTGGAACCTCCATCCTTGGAGGTGCTTGAGACTTGTTGGGACCTGAGTGGGGAACCCCAGAAGATAAGCAGCTAATGTGAATGTCTCAAACACTGATAGCTGGATAGCTGTGGAGCAAAAGCTGTGTCTCAAAACACTGATAGCTGTTTGTAATCACAGACAAATCACAGTTGTTGGTGATAACCAAGGAGTTTTGGTATAAATTTGCCATGAAAAAAACCAATCTGTGATTGGAAAGGGGCCATGTGAAGGTAGCACAACATTTTCTGGGAGAAATCTTTTTGTTCTAGTCCCCAGAGGCAGAATATGGCACAAGCCATGGAAGGGATGTCACACTGAGAGATTACTGGACAGCAATTACTAAGGCAGTAAAATGGATTTGTGCTGGTTTCAGCATTCATACATACATATTTGTGTAAAGATAGCGTCCATCCTGACTATTTGAACTTCTATAAATTATACTGCAGTTTGCATGCTTGCAAAGAAAAATGAGAGATCTTTTAAGTGAAAGCCCCCATCTATAAGTGGGACAGAAGAGGTGCCAAGCATGTGTGCCTCCTCTGTAAATGTTATGTGACATGCTGATTTTCCAAGAGAGATACATGTAAATATGCTTACTAAGTTTCTGCAAAATGACTATGAACCTCGTTTTCCTTGTTAAAAATACAGCTATTAATATTGCTTATGAAAAATGTAGCAAGGACAGAATAATAAAAATGTTATCAAAGCTGCTGGGAAACACTTGTGCAAGGGAAAGGTACAGATAACAAATGTTGTCAGTGTTGGCAGATGGAGCTTTATTATATGCAGCAATAGGTTTGTCTTGCCTTTTTCATCATGTGGCATTTCAATAATTTGCTACTAGGAAAAGGTTTTATTATACATCTTTTCTCCCACACATGTACCAGAGCAGTCAGTATTCAGTCTAGTGACTCTCTTGTTTCAGCTGGTATTTTGGAACACAGACTTTTAGACATCCCCAAATGGAAAGAAGGGACAACAATAGACAGTATTTCCATACCTATCGTTTTTCCTTGCTTGATCACAGCACATTGCAGAACCATTAATATGAATATAAAAAGCACTTTCAGCCTGAGAGGTTTGCCATTGATACAACTCAGCTCATAGTTGAGAGTTGCACAGCCAAAGACACTTTCAACAATTGTGATGCAAATATTCCAGATAAGCAGTAAAAAGGAAGAAATAATAGCACAGAATAATATAGCACTGATACTGAAGAGATCTTTATATTAATTTAGTTATCATTTCTCCTGCTAGTGTAATGAAACCCCAGTAGCTATATTGTGAATTCTGAATATGTATCTGAAAAAGTCCTTGTTCATATTCTAATCTAGTTCAATCATGGTATGGGCAAAACGTGAAAAGACAGAGACCTAGAATAAGCAGCACAGTACTGAAAATAACTGAAAATAACTGAAATAAACCACAGTGATACTGACTCATTTTTTTTTCTCTGCACAAAATTCTTGTTATAGTGAACCTGACCATTCTCTAAGTGTTGCCTTTTGAAAGGAACTCATTCATCCTTCTGAAGCTGAAATGCTTTTTGGTTGTACAGACAAAGTATTGGTTGTTCAGATAAATTGTGTCATAACCCATATGCTAATTATGTTCTTAGGTGTTTATTTGATATCTATTTAAAAATGTAATGTGAAAAACCCACTTGAAACAGGCAGATAAATACATAGATAGTCCATAAAATTGGTTTTAAGTGTTAACTCCATGTGCCAATATATTCTATAACAAAAAGTGATATATTTTTATGGATGTTCTGTCTATTTCTAAGTGTTTATAATAGGGAAAATATTGGCTGATGTCTGATGTAAAAGTTATTCAGCATTAAACTCACCTCACATGCAGATATAAGACTGATTAATCTTATGTAGATCAATGGTAAAGTGCAGACCCATACATCATATAAATGCATTGAAAAGGTAGTCAAGAACTGAGGCTTGACTTGTTCTTTGTCAGGGTTATATTACAGAAGCTGGGTTTCCAAACTACTTTAACTACATTTCAGCGCCTAACATAAATATTTCTCGGGAATTAAATTGTTCCTGTGTTTTGCTTGCTTATGTCTAGTAACCTTAGCAATAGAATATGTCTGATAAATTTGGTGGCCTTCTATGATGGGGTTACAGCATTTGTGGGTAAGGATGTCATCTTCCTGGATTTGTGCAAAACATTTGACACTGTCGTGTGTGGCATCCTTGTCTCTAAAATGGAGAGATATGGATCTGATGGTTGGATGTATAAGGAATTAACTGTATGGCTACAGTCAACAGCTCAGTGTCTGAGAGAAGACCAGTGACAAGTTACATTCCTCAGGGTCAGTGACGTTATTTAACATCTTTGGTGGCAGCATGGACAGTGGATTGAGTGCATCCTCAGCAAGTTTACTGACACCGAGCTGTGTGGTGCAGACAACACACTGGAGGGAAGAGATGCCCTCCAGAGGGACACTGGCAGGCTGGAAAGGTGAGCCCATGGAAACTTCATTAAGTTCAACAAGGACAAGTGCAAGTTCTGCACAACCCCAAACACAAATATAGGCTGGGTACTGAATGGATTGAGAGCAGCCCTGAGGAGAATGGATTGAGGGTGTTGGTTGAGGAAAAGCTCAACAAAACCCAGTAATGCATTCTCACAGCCGACAAAGAGAGCTGTATCCTGGGGCTGCATCAAAAGTACTGTGACCAGTAGATGAAGGGATTCTTTCTCTCTACTCTGGCCTCCTGAGACCTCACCTGGAGTGCTGCATCCAGCTCTGCAGCCCCCAACACAAGACAGCAAAGACACGGAAGCATTGGAACAAGTCCATGGGAGGGCCACAATGATCAGAGGACAGGAGCATCTTACTATGGAGAGAGTAGAGATTGTTCAGTCTGGATAAAAGCAGGCTCCTGTGAAACCTTATGGCACCCTCTGGCACCTGAAGAGGTTTACAGGAGAGTTGGAGAGGGACTTTTTACAAGTGCATGTAGTAGTAGGACAACGGGCTTGAAACTGAAACAGCCCCTTAGCTTTAGATTAGATATTATAAAGATATTTATTGTGAGTGTGGGGTTAGAACTAGGCAATCTTTTATGTTACAACACAAATCATTCTATGATTGTATTATTCTATGACAAGAATGGTTGAATTTTGCTTTCTGAAGAATAAAGTATTGATCTAGGCTATTCCCAATGAGGAATGGGAGGAAAAGGGAGCAGGTAGAATGAGAAATGGAAAAGCATCTCGGCAAAAACCCTGGAGAGTCAAATTTACAAATGTTTCTGATTACAGGGGAATGAGAGTGCCAGAGGCAGAAACACCTGCTGCCACTGGGAGCAATAGTCCCTACATCTGTTCCTTGCTTGAACAGCCCCATTATGCCTATGTTTGTTTTTGTTTTTTTTCAGATACATAGCACATGAAAAAGACTTCAACTCACTATAGAAGAGGCTATTCTGTCTCCATTCTGGTGCTACCCCACCTGCAGAGCTGAAACCAGTTCTGGGCCCACCAGCACAGGATGGACATTGACCTGTTGCAGTGAGTCCAGAGATGGGCCAACAAGATGGTTAAAGGGAGGGAGGAAACCTTTCCTATTCCATGAGGAAAGGTTAATAGAAAGGTTTAAAGGTTTGCAGCCTGGAAAAGAGAAGGCTGCAGGGTGACCTTATTGCAGCCTTCCAATAGCTGAAGGGTGCTTACAAGAAAGATGAAGAGAGATTTTTTACAAGAGCACGTAGTGACAGGACAAGGAGTAATGGCTTTAAACAGAAAGAAGATAGGGTTAGATTAGATATTTGGAAAAAATTCTTTATTGTGAGGGTGGTGAGGCACTGCAACAGGTTGTCCAGAGAGGTTGTGGTTGTCCCATCCCTGGAGCAAGGCCAGGTTGGATGGAGCTGTAACCTGGTCCAGTGGAAGGTGTCCCTGCCTATGCCAGAGGGATTAGAACTAGATGACCTTTAAGGTACCTTCCAGTCCAAACCATTCTATGATTTCACTTACTGGAGTCTGTGTATATAATTATTTACAATGATGATGTTTATCTAGTTGAGTATAAAAACCATTTNTCTGATAAATTTGGTGGCCTTCTATGATGGGGTTACAGCATTTGTGGGTAAGGATGTCATCTTCCTGGATTTGTGCAAAACATTTGACACTGTCGTGTGTGGCATCCTTGTCTCTAAAATGGAGAGATATGGATCTGATGGTTGGATGTATAAGGAATTAACTGTATGGCTACAGTCAACAGCTCAGTGTCTGAGAGAAGACCAGTGACAAGTTACATTCCTCAGGGTCAGTGACGTTATTTAACATCTTTGGTGGCAGCATGGACAGTGGATTGAGTGCATCCTCAGCAAGTTTACTGACACCGAGCTGTGTGGTGCAGACAACACACTGGAGGGAAGAGATGCCCTCCAGAGGGACACTGGCAGGCTGGAAAGGTGAGCCCATGGAAACTTCATGAAGTTCAACAAGGACAAGTGCAAGTTCTGCACAACCCCAAACACAAATATAGGCTGGGTACTGAATGGATTGAGAGCAGCCCTGAGGAGAATGGATTGAGGGTGTTGGTTGAGGAAAAGCTCAACAAAACTCAGTAATGCATTCTCACAGCCCACAAAGAGAGCTGTATCCTGGGGCTGCATCAAAAGTACTGTGACCAGTAGATGAAGGGATTCTTTCTCTCTACTCTGGCCTCCTGAGACCTCACCTGGAGTGCTGCATCCAGCTCTGCAGCCCCCAACACAAGACAGCAAAGACACGGAAGCATTGGAACAAGTCCATGGGAGGGCCACAATGATCAGAGGACTGGAGCATCTTACTATGGAGAGAGTAGAGATTGTTCAGTCTGGATAAAAGCAGGCTCCTGTGAAACCTTATGGCACCCTCTGGCACCTGAAGAGGTTTACAGGAGAGTTGGAGAGGGACTTTTTACAAGTGCATGTAGTAGTAGGACAACGGGCTTGAAACTGAAACAGCCCCTTAGCTTTAGATTAGATATTATAAAGATATTTATTGTGAGTGTGGGGTTAGAACTAGGCAATCTTTTATGTTACAACACAAATCATTCTATGATTGTATTATTCTATGACAAGAATGGTTGAATTTTGCTTTCTGAAGAATAAAGTCTTGATCTAGGCTATTCCCAATGAGGAATGGGAGGAAAAGGGAGCAGGTAGAATGAGAAATGGAAAAGCATCTCGGCAAAAACCCTGGAGAGTCAAATTTACAAATGTTTCTGATTACAGGGGAATGAGAGTGCCAGAGGCAGAAACACCTGCTGCCACTGGGAGCAATAGTCCCTACATCTGTTCCTTGCTTGAACAGCCCCATTATGCCTATGTTTGTTTTTGTTTTTTTTCAGATACATAGCACATGAAAAAGACTTCAACTCACTATAGAAGAGGCTATTCTGTCTCCATTCTGGTGCTACCCCACCTGCAGAGCTGAAACCAGTTCTGGGCCCACCAGCACAGGATGGACATTGACCTGTTGCAATGAGTCCAGAGATGGGCCAACAAGATGGTTAAAGGGAGGGAGGAAACCTTTCCTATTCCATGAGGAAAGGTTAATAGAAAGGTTTAAAGGTTTGCAGCCTGGAAAAGAGAAGGCTGCAGGGTGACCTTATTGCAGCCTTCCAATAGCTGAAGGGTGCTTACAAGAAAGATGAAGAGAGATTTTTTACAAGAGCACGTAGTGACAGGACAAGGAGTAATGGCTTTAAACAGAAAGAAGATAGGGTTAGATTAGATATTTGGAAAAAATTCTTTATTGTGAGGGTGGTGAGGCACTGCAACAGGTTGTCCAGAGAGGTTGTGGTTGTCCCATCCCTGGAGCAAGGCCAGGTTGGATGGAGCTGTAACCTGGTCCAGTGGAAGGTGTCCCTGCCTATGCCAGAGGGATTAGAACTAGATGACCTTTAAGGTACCTTCCAGTCCAAACCATTCTATGATTTCACTTACTGGAGTCTGTGTATATAATTATTTACAATGATGATGTTTATCTAGTTGAGTATAAAAACCATTTCTCTCACACTGGGATAACCAGCCAGTAGAGTAATAAAAATTGTTTTAAAACTCTTTCAGTGGAGAAACTTCTACTTGACATCTACATCAGTAGACAGCAGAGAGCCGAGGAAAAGTGTGTATGAATGGGTTTTTCTTGGTCTTGTGTTGTATGATGCCCTGAGTTACTGAACAAGGTATTCTGTGGCAGCCTCAGGAAGGAAAAGATATATTTAGCTGAGTCTCAAACTTAGTGCTTGTGTGGAGGTTATGATTCTTATTTAGGGCTCTCAATTAATTCATGGGATTTCTTTTTTTTTTTCCTTAATTCCATCCACAACAGAAAACCTTAGAACTGGTGTATGAAATTAAGCTACTATTGGCACATCACACCACGCAAGTGTAGTTTGTACAGGGGAATTGCTCTTGAGGACTCTTGGTGCACTCTTGGTGCACTTTAAGGGTCTTCAGATGTGTAATAATTCATTAAGTACTTTTAGGAATAATAATTATTAGTGTATATCCAAGACAACTCTGTGCATAAGTTAATGTACCAGAGATTAGATATAGATTAAAGTTTGATTTCTGTATCAGAAATAGTGTGGCCAGCAGAACTAGGGAAGTGATTTTTCCCCTGTACTTGGCAATGGTGAGCCCATACCTTGAGTCCTGTATCCAGTTCTGGGACTTTCAATTCAGGAAGGACACTGAGGTTCTGGAATGTGTCCAGAGAAGGGCAATGGAGCTGGTGAAGGATCTGGAGCACAAGTCCTAGGAGAAATAGCTGAGGGAGCTGGAGCTGTTTAGCCTGGAGAAGAGGAGGCTCAGGGGAGACCTTATTGCTCTCTATAACTACCTGAAAGGAGGCTGTAGCCTGGTGGGTGCTGACCTCTCCTCCCAGACTACTAGCAATAGCATGAGAGGACACAGTCTTAAGCTGCACCAAGGGAGCTTCAGGTTGGACATTAGGAAGAATTTCTTCACAAAAAGGGTGCTTGGTTATTGGAATGGGCTTCCCAGGGAGGTGGTGAAATCACCATCCCTGGAGGTGTTTAGTAAAGACTGGATGTAACACTTGATGCCATGGTCCAATTGCCATGGTGGTGTTTGGTCAAAGGTTGGATTTAATGATCTCAGAGGTCTTTTTGAACTAATTGATTCTATGACTCTGAAAGACATATTTTCAGTTAAGCATAAAGCCAAGATATTAATTATTATCATATTTTGCATATTTCAGGTGAGTCCTATCTTGAAAGTATTAATAACTAATAATAATTTTAGCAACAAAATACACTTTCTCTATATAGCTATAACTGTTCAAATTTTTTTATAAAGAGATGCCAGCAAATTTGTTTTCTAGATTTTTTTTTTTCAGCTTTTCAACTTGTCATCACTGAACTGTTTCACCAAGTTGGTTTTGAGGGATTAAGGACCCCAGGCATCCTCAAAGTTTGTTTCCAGCTACAGTAAACAAGATGTACCATACATAAATCTATTAAGTTAATCTTAAAAACATTTCCATACCCCTTGGTCATCTTAAGTGTTTCTCTTTGTATCTCTTCTGCTTTCTTTTAATCTTGAACATATGCAACTGATATTAAACAGCCAGTTTCAAATAAGAGCTAACGTCTTTCATGTACAATGGCACTCATACTTTTCTATTTCTGCATGAAAAACTTCTTTTGGTACATTGCTTGCCATTTTTAGAGTTATAAAACATATTGTCACTCACAGTGGGCTGTTGCCCAGCAAGGTGACTCTCCATTCCAAACTGATCAGGCACAGTTTGTAGAAAAATATTTGGGGTTTGATGTCCCGAAGTATGGACTTGCACTCTGTAAAACTGAATTTCATACCACTTCTATTGCTCTGAGTTCAATCCTAAACATCATTCTTCTACTCCTTTGTAATATTGAGCTCTTTCCTTCTTGCTAGTGCTATTCATGGATATACTCCTAATTTATTGGTTAAAGAAGCTGATCAAAATTTTCACTTAAGATACTGATCCCAAACCCAGGCTTTAGTTATTCAAATAACGTTATTCCCTGCCAATGATTCAATTTTTAAAGTTCTCCATTGCCAAAATCCCCTTCATATGGCCTTGTAGCTTTACATGCCTGTCTTGCCCAGCTTAATAGATGCATCTCTTTTACTGTTATATCAATGCTTGACTGAAGTTCAAAGAGATGAAATTTGTGTATTTCCTCTGTTTAGAAAACTTACAGTGAAAAAAAATCTATTAGGTTAATTTCAATATTTGCTAAACTGCTACTACTTATATAATATTATATTATATTATATTATATTATATTATATTATATTATATTATTTACGATGTGATATTATATGCTATTATATTATATGCCATTTTTCTTTTAGGACAATTACAGATATTCCCTCCTTAATGATATGCAGGAATGATTAGTATTCCATCCTCTTATATGTATATATTACTTTGCTATATTTCAGTCTGATTGTCCCCTCCTTCTCCAAAAAGAATTATTAAAAATACTCATTACAGGATCCAACATTTCAAAATTGGGGTTTTTTTGAGAAGTCTAATAGGAATATAGAATTTTAGAATTATAGATAGATAGATAGATAGATAGATAGATAGATAGATAGATAGATAGATAGTATTCTATCCAATCTCCTCAGTACTCAGAGGGTCATGTTTTCCCCCTCAGTTGCAGTTTTTCCCAATTTTATATCCTTGTTTTTGTGTCACAGTGTATAGGCCTGAAATAAAGAACTTGCCTAATTGAACAATAGCGTTATGATCACCCTTAATCTTATTCTTTCCTCAAACCAACTGGTTTCTTCCTTCTTTAGTCTGTTTTTATATACCACTAACTGAAAAATCTCAATTATGTTTTTAAATGTCTGCTGCTAATCTAACTCAACTAAATTTCAGGAATTCTCAGTTCATCTCTACACTTACTGATTTCTAAAGCATGTTTTTTTTGTAATCAGCAAAGACCTTCATAGTCCTTGAAATCAGCTTCTATCCCAACTGTCCCATAAGGAGAGTATAATAAGGAATATATACATTGATTTTTCTTTACAAGTCACATTAAAACTGTATACATTAAAAACTATATACATTAGTGGAAAAAAAAATCAAACACATTTTGGTCCACACTGTAGTGGGCTGCCTGAACATTTCTGGCATCTTGGCAAATTTGGCATTTTATACTAAAGCATTATCACTATTAGTACAAAGAATTTCAAATGTTTACATAGGTACACTTATTTTCAAGCCATCATTGATGCCTCTGACATAAACAATGAAAACGTTTAAGAGATTGCTTTTGCTAGGCAAAGTTTGTTGATTGTTGGCAGACATTTTCTCTCTACATTTGGTTTGGAAGAAATGCTCACAGACATTACCTTACTTGTTTTCATTCCATAAGAGCGAGCTGTCCTTCAGTTCTTTTTTACAACACACAGACAGAATTCAGATTATTTTGGAGGAGAAAAAACACATGGGGTTTCTCTTGCAAATGAAGAAAATGGCTCTGTTCAGGGCTGCCTGTGGGTCTCTGCTTTAGGCTGCAGTTTATAAAGCAGTGGTCAGGAAATCAGCAGCTGGCTGGATAAATAAAATAACAATTGCACTTTGGAAACAATTTCTAACACAAATGGGAAAGTAATGAAAGATAGTGGAATCAAATATTTTTCTATCAGTATGCAACTGTTTAGCTTCCTTCTTTCAGCTCTGTAGTAGCAATGCTGAGTAACCGACTGAATTACTAGCCTACTATATGTACCTAGAAGAAATTAGCTACAAAGCTCCCAGAAGAATGAAACATTATTTAGTGTCTGAGAAGTGACTCGGATTATCTAAATCTTTGTCCTGTCATATTTACAGCAAGGCTTTTCTTGTTTTTAAATTTACTATAGGTAATTTTTTGTAATGTGTTCACATCTGTTAGCTCCAGTTTCTAATTTTGCATCTAATTTTTCTCAATTTTCTTAATATAAATGTTAATTTAAAGATTATCATTATCTTCATTTACATCATGTTGCTAATGTGGAGCTATGGCTTGAAAAAAGCCCACTAGTAATAAGTGAGGAAACTGAGCCAGCAAGCCACCCAAAACATAGACATCATCTGATAAAGAAAGGTCTAATTAAAGCTGATGGCACATTAGGGGTGACCACTTTTCTTTTTTTTTTCCCCCATTTTTGAAAAGATTAGAAAGCTGCTGTTTGGCATTTATCCAAAACACACACAGTTCATTTTCAATGATCCTTAAAAGTGTAAGTCAGGGCTTAGTCTAAGATGAATAAGAAAGAATGTACAAGAGAATAAAAATGCCAAAGTGGCTCCATGAAAACCTAACTCCCTTATAAGCAGAACAATGAGGTACGAGATACAATGTATTAACTATAATTAAACATGTAACACTTTCTTCGTCTGCTTTATTATAAAATAAAAGGTAATGAAGGGAAAGAGGAACTCTGATGTCTGTTTTAGTGTCTGCTGGACTCAATTCAGAAGCTGTCTTTCTCAGCTCACCCTCTGCTTTGCTGCTCACAACTGCTTTCCACATGGATGTTATTATTCATCTTGGATCTGCGTGCTGGAAAGCACTCTAGGTTTATTCCTTGTCACCCATCAATAACTGGTATTTGGAGTCTGGCAGACAGTTCTGAAAAAGTTAATTTCTTGCTTGCTTATCCTGTAAGCGTATGTACCAAACCTCCTAGCCAGCAGCACTGCAATCTCTTCCAAAGCAATTGTGTTCAGGTAATGGGTAGTTAGGGAGATAATGCCAATTTTGCAACTCTATTTTGAAGGATCCTGAGGCAATTAAGAAAGTTTATTCAGTATAGCTCTTATTCACCTCCATCACAACCAGTCACAAGAGGAAGTTTAGAATGACTTGGCTCTATATGTTATGTATTTTACAATCCTTCTCTGAATATTAATGTGATTCTAAGTTAAGAAAATTGTGGAATCAATTGTAGAATATTCTTACCAGTCCAAACTAGACCCCTTGGAATTATATGGAACTTTTCTTTTTCATGTTGCAGTCTTTCTCTAAATGATGAATTAATATGAGGAATAGGAATATTATGACTGCTATTCCTAATTAAGCCCTGATTTTATCTCCAAGTTTCAACCAAGAAAAGAGGTTTCTAAGAGAAGTGCAAGAACCATCAATGTGAGTAAGCCTGAAGTGATCTGCTCCCTGAAAAAGACCTCTAACCCTAAAGATCTGAAACATTTTTTAAAATATTTTTTGTCATATTCTTTGTCACTTTTCTCCTGGATAAGAGGACTGAAAAAAATTGGGTGACATATGCGTGGATTTCGATATTTCACTCCTGACAGTAGTCTTCTGTCTCCCTACTCTGCCATCACACAAAGGAGGAAGAAGAAGCCTGGTGATTATCCTGTGTAAATACAAGCTGGTTGCATTTTCTAGGAAAATAACAAAACTTTTGCAAGTATCTTAATGTAAAGGAGCCTATTGTATATGCCACTTAAACAGATAGCCTAAATCCTACAGAGAGCACAGTGCAAGAAATGAATGCAAAATTTTCTTTAGCTACTATGTAGAAAATATATGTTTTCAGGAAGCAGGACAAAGAAGTAAGACCTTTGGAGTACTGATGTGCCCTTGTGGAAGATTGCAGATCCTGGAACAGTCGTGAATAGCATGACATGCTGAACTCATGAAAGCTAAAACAGTTTTCTTTGAAAAAATAAAGAAATTACCTTAAAGAACAGAGAACGAGTTACTGCATCTATAAAATCTACTTTGATAGGACAACAGAATTAGTGCAGGTATTCTGAGTTTATTGTTTATCTATCCCCCAACTGACTCCTTGCTGTGCTGTTTCCTAGGGATCTGTATGTCATCAACATCTCTTTTCATCAGTGTAGGAGTGAGCACAGTAAGTGCAAAATGTGCTACACCTGCTGTGTACGCACAGGAGAACACTGATGAGCATCAGACTTCCTCTGGTGCTGGAAGAAAACAACAGTCCCTCCTGACAGAAAATTCAGGTGGTACTAACTTACCCTGCTTGCTAACTGTCTCCCACAGGACCATAGGACAAAGGTAGGCACTGCGGAGACTGTAAGTAGGCAAAGTAGTGTTATTTTTAAACAATGGGAAGTATTGTTTATATGTTTGGTTTTGCCCAAATTTTATAGAAGAGAAGTTAAGAAAGTATGAAGAGGCTGGAACACCAATTTGTTCAGCCTTGGCTGAGGTCCATTTAAACGTAAATGTTACATTGAAAGGGAAAACCAGGATTTTTCATTTTAAAATGTGAAAATGTAAAAAAACTTGCTATGATGACTTACCTGATTGGATCAAAAAATGTAATAACATAAACTTAATTTATAAAATTGAGTTTTAGTAATATGATTTAGTCATTAGTAGAATTATTTTTTTAAATATCACTTTAAAAAGAAAATTGAAATAGTCTCTTCAAAAGTTTCAACCATATATGAAAAATTGACTTTTAAGGAAATATAACTTTTACATACCTCCTGGAAAATGATGCTTTCCACAAATCAGGGGAAAAGCACTGCATGAAAAAAGTTTTCCAGAGAGGCTATTTGTATTAAAGAAGGTACAAAAAAAAATCTCTGTTAGGTTTTACTGTACCTGGTTGTATATTTTGGTTCATTTTACTGTCTTTTTTATTTATATCTGGTGCTAGTAAAACATGATCAGTATACTTGTTATTTCACTGATTGAAGTTTTCTATGTCCCAATATATTTCCAATCTCATTCTTCCCCCAAACACTCTATATTAGCTTCCTGGGACCACACACACACAGGCACACCCACCCCTGTGTATCGATACAAACACTTGCAGATGAGTGGTGATCCTTAGGGGTTGGTGTTGGTACCAACACTGTTTAACCTCTTTATTGGTGACACAGAGTGTGACTGAGTGAACCCTCAGTAAATTTTCCAATGACACCAAACTGTGTGGTGCAGTCAGCAGTTCCCCACTGGAGGGGAGGCATGCTATCCAAATGGATGTTGAGAGGTTTCAACTTATAACAGCCTTCCAACACCTAAAGGAGGCCTAAAATAAAGCTGGAGAGGGATTTCTTAGAAGGTCATGTGGACCAAAGGGGAATGGATTTAAACTGAAAGAGAATAGGCTTGTATTAGATATTAGGAAAAAAATTCTTTGCCTGGAGGGTGCTGAGGCACTGGAATATGTTGCTCAGAGAAGCTGTGGATGCCCCATCCCTGAAGGTTTCAAGGCTAGGTTGGATAGGGCTTTGAGCCCTAGGTGGAAGGTGTCCCTGCCCATGGCAGTGGAGTTGGAACTCAATGATCTATAAAGTCCCTACCAACCCAAACCATCATATATAATATACCACATACCATGGTTAATATGCCATATGTGGTATAGATTTATAACAGTTCCTAATTTTCTCTTTGCTCCTTAGGTTTCCTGTATTTTAAAATGATCAATGAAAGAAGAAATTAGTGAACAATGTTCAGTGAAATAATGTGAATAACAATCACATAATAATGTGAATAATTAATTGAAATCAATGAATAATAATATCTCTATTTAGAAATACTAATGTACTAAGTAATGTAGTACTAAACACCATGAACTTAGTAGGTTCACGCATATTTTACTGTAAAAAATCAGATCCATGTCTCCATGAACCATCCACATGATGCTGTCTAATTGTAGTCACTTTCCTTGGAAAATTTACCTATTTGCATACACTAGACATCCTTGTCAATACCTAAAATGTCTCCCTGTACTAGTCTATATTTTTACTTACCTATGATGCATCTACAGCAAGACCAGGTTTAATACAGATTCTGCAGTCATGTTTGAAACTTGTCAGGCTGACAACTTTCATGCTTTTTGACTTACAGGTATCCTACACAGTGCAGAAAATAAAAATATGTTTGTGGTATCCATGGAAGAATAAATGATTGCTCTGTCCATTGTGAATGCTCTCCTCAGAAAAGTTCTAAATTAAGTCATACTCAATGTTCTGTATTCTTTATGTCTTTGGCGGTCTTCCTGGGTAGTTCTGCTGCTTATAAGTATCTTCCAAACTTGTCTTACTCTTCTGCTCAAGCTCTTACAAAAAAACAGGTTTCTGCAGCAGAGATAATATCATTTAGAACTGACTTATTCTCTGAATTGAATAGATATGTTTTCCTCTCTTTAATCCTTTAAAATAATGTATTTTGAGGAGCTAATCCAATACATAATCTCAAAAAGCAACTAGAATGAGCAGCTAAACATTGTCTCTTTGGTTAACCCCAGGCTAAATTTACTATTTTAGAACTCAGAAGTAGGGTATTTCATATACTCTCTGTTGGTTAATGCAACTGTCACTTGTCTCTTCAATAGAGTTTTAATATGAAATATTTGAAATTTAAAAAATTGAAACAGTTGAAATATCCTCTGAATAACAAGGACCTGTTGTCATTCTCCTAAATCTTTATATGTATGTATATATATATATAT
>VZSE01005858.1:529279-567379 GCA_013398275.1 Promerops cafer | reverse complement strand
ATATATATTTATCTATATATATCTCCCAACTGCAACAGTAAAATGATCTGTCAGAGTAGTAGCAGCTGAGGGAGTAAAGGGCAGCAATCAGAACATCAGTTCATTCTGTTTTCCAGTGACTCCTAGAATAACAGACTCAGCCTATATAATAGGTGTGAAGAAAACAAAACCAAACCAACAGGGAAACTGATTTGTCTTGACCTCTTTTCATTAGCAGATGATGGTTCTATTTCTTGATCTGTCCCCTTCTAATGCCTTTCAAAGGGAAGTTTTTTGCTAGATCCTTTGCCTTGCATGACATTAAAAAATAAATCATTAAAACAATACTGTCAACGGATATTGCTTCACTAAGGCTATAGTGAAAAAGAAAACTGTTAAAAAGATAGAAGGTGGGAGAATGAATCTGTGTTAGTGATATCTCCAGTCAGTGTAGACAGGGATTAACTGTTCTTTTGGCCACTTCATAAATCACCTCATTAATCCATGTATATCTGCATACACAACACATTTCCTTTGCTCTCCAGAAAAGGAAATGAGATTTTTCTTGTTTGGAGAATAAGAGAACTTTGAAGGTTTGTGAAATAACTGCTCACAATGTGTAGTTTGTATGAAGGCATCTTTGCTAAACCATTTCAGAATCACAGAATCAATTAGGATGGAAAATGCCTCTGAGGTCGTTGAGTCCAACCTATGACCAAACACCACGTTGCCAAATGGGCTTACAGCACCCAGTGCCATGTCCAGTCTTTCCTTAAAGACCTTCAGGGATGGTGACTCCCCCACCTCCCTAGACAGCCCATTCCAATGTGTAATCCTCTTCCTATGAAGAAATTCTTCCTAATTCAAAGAAATTAATTATTGGCAAATAGAACTGCTAGACAGTGAGATTGAGCTTTGGGTAACTAATTACCCATGCTTTATACCCTACTAAATAAAACAGGAATAATCGATGTGCCTGGGACCAAGAGACAGGCTATGTCCTGACTGCACTGCATTTGTCCTTCGGGGCTGCATATGATATTCCTGGAACTGTAGCATATAATTAACACTTACTGTGTGATGTTTTTATTCTAGGATTTTTAGGATGAAGGTAGCAAAGCTGATTGACATTTGCTCATTTTGCACAATTGGAATGATTCAAGGACCTTAATACTCTCGTCTGGTGCATGGGCATTGTCTCAAGGCTGTTTTTTTGGCAAAAACCATAGAATAAAACATGGCAGCAGTTACATAGTAGGACAGAGGCAGGTGAGGAATTGAGTCAGCATCCTGGTTCTGTTCAGTGCAGTGGTATAAACAGTTTGCTGGTCCAATTCAGTGTGCTAAAGGTTAGACAAGCATGCTATTCTTCAAATGTGATGGACAACACATGGTTTATTGTGTGAGCTTTTCCAAAGCAATGTGAAGTATTCCGACGTGAAGTATCTATTGCATGGTTTGTCTCTGCTGCCCTTCCACAAGGCAGTATCTTGCATCTGTTGGAGTTAGAGCATCAACCATACTCCTCTAGGAAGTCTCTATCCTTTACTCCATGTCCAAACAGTCTTTTAAACTTATTAATTAATTACTAATTCTAACAAATTAATTTTCTAATAACCTAAAAATACACATGGTCATTAACTTATGATCATTAAAAGCTAGCTCTGTGGAGACCTGTGTCAGAATGGAGCAATTTCTGCGGGACTCTTCTACACTATATGTTTTGCCAGTGGTGAGCATTGCCAGAAGGTTGCAGGAGGTGATCTTGCCCCTCTACTCAGCCCTAGTGAGGCCGCATCAGGAGTGCTGTGTCCAGTTTTGGGCTCCTCAGTACAAGAGTGATATGGGGTTCCTTGAGCAGGTCTAGCATAGAACTGTGAGCATGATGAGGGGACTGGAGCATCCCTCCAATGAGGAAAAGCTGAGAGAGTTGGGCCTGCTCAGTCTCAAGAGGAGACTGAGAGGTAAACTCATCAATGCCTATCAGTATCTGAAAGGAGGATGACAAGAGGATGGAGCCAGGCTCTGCCAGTGGTGCCAAGCAATAGGACAAGAGGCAATGGCAGGAACTGAGGCACAGATGTTGTGTTGTATTTCCTTCCTTCCTTCCTTCCTTCNCAATGCCTATCAGTATCTGAAAGGAGGATGACAAGAGGATGGAGCCAGGCTCTGCCAGTGGTGCCAAGCAATAGGACAAGAGGCAATGGCAGGAACTGAGGCACAGATGTTGTGTTGTACTTCCTTCCTTCCTTCCTTCCTTCCTTCCTTCCTTCCTTCCTTCCTTCCCCCCCAAGTTTGAAATGGTTCCTTCCTAATTATAGGTACCCACCCCATTTCCCTTGTCGATCATTGTAACCCTGCCCTTTGTTCCTGAATGTTCCCCTTCAATCATTGTGGCCCTTCCCTCTTCAACCTGCTCATCAAATGTAGCCCCTCCCCTTTTTCTAGAAGGTTCTTTGTTCTTCGGTTCCCCATTGGTGTGTCTGCCCCCTTCCTCCTCCCCTTCATCCCTCATTGGACCCCACGTTGTGAACCCCTCCTCTCTCTCCTCCCCTGGAGTTTTCGCATTGGTCCTGGAATTGTATCCACCCCCTGATTCTACCCTCTTTTTAAACCTCTGCATGGAGGTGTTTAGGGCTGCTTCAGTCCCTGAGTCATCTAGCCCAGATCCCTCTTCTGTCCTGGACCCTTCAATAAATCTGTCTGGAGCCTCACACCGACAGCCTCCTCATCTCCTTTGCCTTTCTCTGGACAGTGCTTATACTTGCGATTCCCTAAAACCCGTGGAAGGACTGGCAGTTGGCGTCTCTACCCGCTGTCATTCCCCCACACTACACGCTGCCTGCGTGTCTGCGATTTTCCGTGAGGATCTCCAGCTAGCCGGGACGCAGGCGAGCGCGTCACACAGGAAGTTCCACCTGAACATGAGGAAGAACTTCTTTGCTGTGCCGTGACCACACACCGGAACAGATTGCCCAGAAAGGTTGGGGAGTCTCTCTCACTGGAGATATTGAAGACCTGTCTGGACATCATCCTATGCCATGTGCTCTGGCGGAGACCCTACTTGAGCAGGGAGGTTAGATGAGAAGACCCACTGTGGTCCCCTTCAACCTTACCCATTCTGTGATTCTGACTCAGTCAATTTCTGGAAAAGATTTTCTGGAATTTAGCAGTATTTTCCCTGTTTGAAAATGTTCAGATGATAATAAGTTTCAGAAGAAACATTATCCTAATAAAATTAAGATTAAAAATTCACTGGCCATCTTCAGAATGAAAGGAAATTAATTATATGACCTAAGTAAACATCATTAAAGGTATTTAGTATTTGAGGGGTAAGATGGTTTGTTTAATAATTATAATAGAAAACCAAACTATGATATATTCTTAGTCACTTTCAAATAAAGATGAGTATATATTAGGTACATACATAAATGCATGTAGCAATTTAATCAATATTATCCTCTATCTATGACTGAAACTATGAGGAAGCTAGAGTTAATCTGAAAAAAAGATCAGATAGTTTTAATATAAGGTAATGGACGTAAGAATATGCAAATATGAACTTGAACTCAGTAATAAAATGGGATATATTCAGCAAAGGCAAATTAAATGTGCAGTTCAAAATATTCCTTCCCTAATGTGGACCCGTAAATGCAGAAATGTCTTAATCGGGATAATAGCATTTTCTTTGGTACATTTTTCAGATCTTCACTCAAACTGTTTGATGCATAACTACGTATTTATGTAGTTCAATGTGTTTGGATTTCTTCTAAATTCAACTTTATTTCTGAGTGTCTGGGCTATATTGCATCCAGGGTCAGGTGCAGAACTGTCATTACCTGTTTTACATTAAGTGTAGTTTCCACAATAATTTCATCATAGCAGAGATTTATCTCTTAATTTGAAAATATTTTAATTCAATTATTAGCTCTGGAAAAAATAAAAATAAAAACCCTAAAGGCTGGCAGTATGAAAAATAATAACAAATCAAAGAAATTTCACCATAAACAAATTTTTTTGTGTGGTTAAAAATATCCACTTATAATAAGTAGGATATTATATATATTATATATACATGGGTTTGCAAGGAGCTGCCGTACTTTGAGATTTTTCTCTTGAAAATGAAATGGTTGGGAAATCGAAATGGATGGAGAATTTTATATAAAATATACTATGTATTCGTGATAACTATTTTTTCTTTTTGCTTAGTAATAAATAAGGGATCTGCTTACAAATTTTTAATATAGAAAGTAGCTCATTAAAATTTTAGATTTAGTAAAAGTGAGAATAGATAAGAAATAATAGAACAGAAAGTGGTGGCAAAAGAAATCTTTCNAAAGTGAGAATGGATAAGAAATAATAGAACAGAAAGTGTTTCTATGGTGGCAAAAGAAATCTTTGTGGAAACTGAAGGTGAAAACTATTTGAGAATGGATTAGTTAACAAGCTCTCTGTTTGGAAAGCAGTAGACTGAACAGACTATCCAGTGAGTTTTACTGATCAAGATATACATCAAGTGAGCAAACAGCTCCTTAGGTCACCTCATAAAATTGAGAGATCCATCAATCTTATAAAACCTAAGTATAAAATTTTGAAAACAATGGTAGGAAAAAGAACCTAGCATTTGATATTAGAACTTCTAGAAATTTGAAAACTAAGATTTTAATCATTCACAGATTATTTCAATGACGTTTTGTTGCTATTGAGTACTGCTGTGTCAAAATTTCAAGGAGAGAAAATATGGTCTGGTTTTGGCAGAAGATATTGACAAATACATAAATATAAACTGATAGTGCAAATAGCCACTAAAAATAATGGACTATATTACTAATAAACACACAAGTACTTATTACTAATTCCTGATAATAAAGAATTTTAAAAATATGTCAATAATCAACTTTATTTGTTTTTTAGCGTATCTCTATTTTAAACACCAACTATTTAGTGAACTTTTTTTAATGCTATATTGATTATAACATGGTTGTCCCTAAGGCAAAAGGCAGGTACAAACCTCTCATGGATAGCAAAATTTGCAAGTATATGGGATAATTTTGGACTATGCTATTTGTTGTCCCAGGTGGCTCTAACATTTCAGAGATACCCACATTCACCTGCCACCTGGTAAGTTGGTTGGGTGCAGAAAGCCTTTGAGGGAAGGTGCCCAGCAAGAGTGCTTGTGCACATCCAGGCAGAGAAATTATATTTGCCCTGTGTTTTCAGGATGATGACAAATTCCTCCAGACCCACACCACCTTCAGCAGATTTACCTCTGCAACATGAAAATTGCTCTTTGCTGTGGCAATCAATATTTCTAGACTGCACCTACTAGCTAGAAGGTGAGGTAGGAAATGAAAACAGCAATAATTGCAGAGCAAAGCACGAAGGAATGGCTGTGGAGGGACACCAGTAGCTCCTGGTACAATGACTGAAGTAAAATAAATAGCAAATACAAGGTGCCTGGTGATCCATCTCCAAACATTTAAAAGGAAACAATGGAAGACCATGAAGGTTTTTATTATGAAACACAGCTACAAAGTAGCTGTTCAATGTGCCACACAGTAAAAGAGTTATAAACCTCTCTCCATAACTAAAACTAAATAATAACACCAGGAAATAAAGCTGTATACTTTTTGAAAATAATATTATATTTTTCTGTTTCATTAAGACGTTTAGGCTAAATACATGTCTACCGTGAGTTTTTTGAATTCATGAAAGTCAATGGAGTCATTGCTGCTAACATTCATGTGAATTTGTCCCTTGATTTTCTAGACTGGCTATTTCCTCTCTTGAGCATCTTGGAACTGAAGAAGACACAAATCCATTTCATTTTGTCTCTGAACTCAGGAGGGATTCTAAAGGCTAGGAAAACTTTCCCTAAATATGAAAATCTGGGGTAGGATGTGTATGAGTTTGTGGAGCTGGAGGGATGGAGGTGGATTTTTCTCTTAAACCTGAACACTGAGCCTGAGCTGCTTGGGTTTGATAAGGAGAGAAGATAGGAAAATTCAGAAGTGCATACAAAATATTTTTTTAGCTTGGGCCATATCACTTTTAAATCTAGTTTATGTACAAGCTTCATCTTATATCTCAAATGCTGTATTGCTTCCCTTATGTCTAGTCTAGTTTCCAGCTCTTTTGATAGTACGTAGAATGAGAATGTGTCAATTTATATTTTTACATATTGCATTTCAAATAGGATGCAGTTCAGTAAAAAACTCAGCTGTAACCTAAATTCCTGTTTTTCTTTTTAAGTTCTAGTGAAGATATGCAGGTGTTGGAGAACTTTCTTAATTGAAAGTCATACTTATAGTTGGGGTTTTCTTTCCATTGCATAAAACAAAATAAATAAACATGAAAAAAATTAGTGACAGAGTTGATTAGCAAAATGAAGTGATAGACATTTTGTGAAGAACTTTTGAGCTATAAATGCTAATGCCTTTAGGCTCTTCTGTGGTAAATAGAGGGGAAAAGAGAGGTTTTTCTCAGAGCACCTAAATTAAGGTTTTCAAGAATCACCTTCCCTCTCAAAAATCCCCACAAACCCTACAATTCTTCCAACAACTGCAAAGGATGTCTGACAAAATAGCTGTACTTGACTGCAGCAATTGTCAAAATGCCCCCTGAGTTATTTCATTTTTTACTGAAACCACTAGCAGTGAAAGACATACAATAACTTTCTGGATAATTGGACCACATAGCAGGTTGCTTCCTTTTTGCTTCTTCAGAAGAGCAGGTTGTAGCTAGAGGAAATTTCCTGGTTTTGATGGGTACTAACTGAACATCTGTGGTGAGTTGCATTTTCCCACCCCCCTCCTCCTTTCCCAGGTGCCAGTGTGATCTGAGGAATGCTCGTTAAGCCTCCTCATTGAAAACAGCACCTGGGGTTAGCAGTTCCTGAGCTTATCAGAAACAGTCTGCTTCTAGAGGCTGCTAAGGAGCTCCAGTTTTTCTCATGAACAGCCTTGGAAAAGGTTTTTATTGCCTGAATGGCATAACATTCCTGTTCTCACACTTTAAAAGAAAGTGCTGACCCAAACTGTGGGTAGGATGAAACATTATAATGACTAAAGCCCACTCTCTTGTGACCCTATCAACAGTGGTCCAAAGTGAGATCCTTTGAGCTCTCCTGGACTGCAGCAGGCTGTGACCAGCAACCTCCCTCTGAGGGGGATGCATCTCAGAGCTTGCAAACTCCCATTTGCTATACTTGGAGGATTACTGAACAATGATGAATCTTGGGCTGATACCCTCACTCCTTGAGGCTCAACCCTTCACCTGTCAGGAGATGCAAAAGTGAGTATTTCACATCCAAAGTGAGTATTTCACTGACTTCTGAGGGGAATTTTTTGCAGGTACCTTGCTTGTACTGACTCTTTATGTCTGTGTGCATGCACATGTGCATATGCTATAACAAATCTGGGAGAAATACTGCTTTCCTAGATGTTTCAGTTCTTGAATATTGGAATGAGTTAGGCCTCTAAGTAAATTTGTGACTTAAAACTTAAACTTTCTTAAAGGCCGTTAAGTGTTATTCCTCTGTTAAATTGTTAAAGATACGTTATAAAATAAGTTTAAGGTATAAGTTAGGTATTAGTGTTGTCCCTCTGTTAAATTATTAGGCTTAAGGTATAAGTTAAAGTACTGTTCAGTTTAAGGGCTGTTAATCTTTTAGGCTGTGTTCCTTTTTAGCCTTGCCCTCACTGTCTTTTGTCACATGCAGCTAAATACACACACATGCACACACATACAAACACACACACACTCCCACCCAACCCTAGATAGTTATCAGTTCATTTCTGTTTTGATTGCCTGGATTTTGTTTGGTTCTGTTGTTGCTTGTTTTTGCTTCGTTTGCCTTGACTGTCCTGTAAGCAGTAGAGTGAATCTTGCCAGTGAACTTTGTCATGCTCTTGCTTAATATTAAGTCTAGTTTTTGCTCATACCCTTGCCGGTGACTTTTTAAGTGTTTTTGGACACTCGTTCATTCATAAGAGCATCTTGCAATGTAAAGTTTGAAAGACGGTGTTTTCCTATTAGTAGAAGTAGGTATTACCCGAGTTGTCCACTTCTGACAGTAAATAGTCAGGAATGAGAGCTGAAAAAAAAAAAAAAACCAAAAATGAAGCTTTTGAAATACAAATAAAAAGCAAACAGTAATATGGGCCAGTTCCTAAGTGGAGGGGATCTCAGGTAACAGAAAATGGAGAGAAGGCAGTGTTACCAAATTCCTTCTTTGCATTGGCCTTCAGTGGCAAGACCAGTCCTCAGGAATATCTGGCCCAAGAGATCATGGCAAAGGAATATTGGAAGAAAACTTTCCCTTGGTCAAAGAGAATTGGCTTAGAGAACACCTAGGCAAACTTGACATCCTCAAATCCATGGAACCTGATGGGATGCATCCCTGAGTGCTGAGATAGCTGGCAGGCATCACAACCAGGCCACTTACAATTGTCTTTCGTAGGTCAGGGAGATTAGGAGAGGTGTCTGAGAGCTGAAAGAAAGCAAATGTCTCCCTAGCCTTCAAAAAGTGCAAGAAGGAAGACACAGGGAACTGTAGGACAGTCAGACTCACCTTAATCACTGGAAACATGATGGAGCACCTCATTCTGGAGGCTGTCTCTCTCCGCATGGATGACAGGAAGGTCATCAGGAGTAGTCATGATGGATTCACTAAAGGCAAATTTTGTTAGACCATCTTGATTGTTTTCTACAACAGAACAACTACCAGGATGGATGAAGTGAGATCAGTGGATATTTTGTCTACCTTGGCTTCAGCAAGGCTTCTGACACGGTGTCTCACAGCATCCTCACAGGCAAACTTTGGAAATGTGGACTGAATGAGAGGACAGGGAGGTGCATTGAGAAATGGCTAAATGACAGGTCTCAGAGGGTTGTAATCACTAGCACAGGGTCTAGTTGGACATCCCCCAAGGTTCAGTACTTGGCCCAGTATTGTTTAGCTTATTGATATATCTCATGCTCACATTTGGAAGATAATCAGATGAAGAACATTAGCAAAGAAGCAATGTAGCAAGATATTTCCTTGAACATATGGGTATACTTTAGATAAATGTGTAGGTTGTTTATAAACAAAAACTCACAACAGAAAATGCTGTATCTGATGTCATTTAATATCATTCTTAGTTACTTTTGTAGCTGTGAATTTTGAAAATCTGATATTAAGTCGGTGTTATAGGACATATCAGAGTCAAAATGCAGTGCATGGAATAGTGTTTGATACTGCTACTTCAACTAAACATCTTTCTGTTGAACTGTGTTTTTAAAACTCAATTTTTTAAAATTTTAGTTTTTTTTATTATCGTTTTTCTGATGGGTCATGTTAAATAAAATATGTTTTGCATAATGAGTAGCTATTATTTATTTCTTAGTTGAATATGAGAGGCAGGACTGTGCTTGCTTTCCATGAAGCTACTTCTCAGAAAATCTTGGCTGGTGAAAGAAAGGAATAGATTTCATTAGATTGTTTGATAACACACCTATCACTCTTTCTGACCAAAAGTCATTTTCATTTGCAATGAGCAATTTCAGTTACATGGTACAGTTACAGTTGAGTTCCTTCACTAGTCCAGTGTGCAGCAGCAGTCAATGCTCTTTAAAGATATATGTTGTAGTGAAAGAGATGGATTTAGTAAGACAAGACATTTTCACTCTATGGGCTTTGTGATACATAAAAGTCTTGTCAGTCTGACATTTGCTACTTTGCTTTATGATTTTTCCCCATTTTGCTCTTCTGTACCTATGCTATCATTATCATCCCAGTTGAATGGTTCTTAAGTGCAAAGTAAGGTCAGAATGTGGAGCTAGATGTTGCCACCCTGCTCTGCTTTCTACCTGATGGCAGAAAAAAAGTCAGCAGGGGAAAGTGGGGGGTTTTTTTTGTGTTTTGGTTATTATATTACAGTTAAAAAATATTAGCCATCTTCTGTATAATCCTACTTCCAGCCATTGATTACTCAATATAAATTTCTAAACTTCAAACACAGTAATTTATAACCTTGCTATAAATCCTCTTACAATCCAAGAAAGAAGCCTCCCATTTATAACATCAAATGTTCAGTTATAAGTGACTGAAGGAGCATTCAGCAATCTCAAACTCTCTGAACCCAAAGGAGGCTATTTAACCGGTCAGTGTGATCAAGCAAAAAGCCCATCCCTATCATTAAGGTTCCAAGATTATCTCTTAGAATTTAAACCGTTGCCTAGACATATTTGTCATTTTTCACTGAATCATAGAATGGTTTGGGTTGAAAGGGATGTTCAAATAATCTAGTTCAAACCCTCCTCCCATTGCAGGGACACTTTTCAGGCTATTAGACCAGGCTTCCAGACACTACACCAGGCTATTCATTATCCAACCTGGACTTCTTCCTGGACACTTCCAGGGATGGGGCATCCACAGCCTCTCTGGGCAATTTGTTCCACTGTCCCACCACTCTCACACTAAAGAACTTCTTTGTAAGGTCGAAATCTACCCTGTCAGTTTAAAAGCATTCCCCTCGGCATGTACTTGTAAAAAACTTTAGGTCGTGGAGGGCTGCTATAAGGTCACCCTGGAGCTTTCTCTTGTCCAGGCTGAACAATCAGTCTCAGCCTGATTTCAGAGGTGAGGTTGTCCAGCCCTCTATTTTTGTGACTTTCATCTGGTTTAGCATCAACAGATCTATGCCCTTCCTATGCTGGGGCCCCCAGAGCTGGACACAGTATTCAAGGGAGGGTCTCATGAGAGCAAAATAGAGGGATGGAATCACCTCCCTCAACCTGCTGGACATGCTGTTTTTAATGGAGCCCCAGATGGTTTGATTTTCTGGGCTGAAAGTACACGTTTTGAGGTCATGATAAGTTTCTTGTCATACAGCAAGCTGTCATCACCAACAAGCTCTTTCAGTGAGATTTTTTTCAATGCAAGGACTGGAAGACACATTACATATTGTATACCTTTACATATTTCATCATGTTATTATTACTCTTTTTCATTAAATATTAAAGCAATGGGTGATGGGAACATGTAGTGCTGTTTCTAAGTATGCACTGAAAAAACCCATATTCATGACATATAACATCACCTTGCACACAGCTTAAGAAACATTAGCTGTGTGTGACACTACTTATTTGCCTCACAGGTCTGTATTTACAAATTATGGAAGAATAAATGTCTTGCCAAAGGCTGGTCGTAACTACAGACAGTCAAAATAATTTTTCATCATTTATTATCATTATTGAAATTTATCTTCCTTCAAGGTTCCAGAGTGGAAGATTTGTCTAACTGACCATATAAAAAATGAAAAATTTGGACTAAATTTTTCTCTATTATGCACTAAAAGTACTTCTTTGCCTTCTATTACTTCAAATTAATAGTTAAAAAAAATCCAAAAATCCTCATAATTTTTATTCCATTCCAAATCTACTGCAAATAATTGCTTTCACCATTCAAAGCATTGGGAAAAAAAAACAATCTATGCTATCTTGACTTCTGTAAGCCCATTTAAATTGTGAGTATTTGGGGTGCTTGGACCAAGACATTTCTGGTTCATATTAGTAAAGCTAAATCTGATTTCTGTCCTTAAAGAGTCAAATACAATCAGAAACTGTGATAAAATCATTCCTATTTCACAGTGTGATTTTATGTACGGGCACAGGTCATCTTTCAGTCTGAGTTCACTCACTTCCTCAGTCCACTGTCATCACTGTGTTCTGGAATTACTTACTTCTGAAACCCTCTGGACCATCCCTTTTCTCATTTTAAAGTAGAGGGGCAGTTCTGAGGACTACGAATGGAGTCTGACTTCCTTCCTGTAACTGCTCTGAATAGTGCGTATATAATATCCCTTCTGTGATCAATTTTATAGTGAAATCTATTATTTAGAAATATCTAGGGGTAATTATTAAAAATTAAATCTCTACAGGTATGACTCTATAGCAGTTTCTAAGATTTCAATATTATTTAATTTTTCACTGGAATGATAAAAGCAAATTCCAGGAGAAGCCTCTTGTGTAGTAGAGACTTCTGTACCTGTTACTACTGGTCAGTTATGTACCAGAAGGAAAATCCTGATGAAAACTAGAAGGAAATAAAAGAAAATAAAATCACCAAAAATATCTACTTCTGAGGAAAATAAATTTTTCCCAAGAAAATTCTGAATAACTTTACTCAGAACAGTCCACTAAATGTTGAAACATACTTCCCTCAGTCTTCTTCTTTGTTTTTTTCCTCAGTTAAACCATTGTGATGGTCTTTATTTTGGTACATTCCATAAAACATTATTTATTAATGAAAACAACAGAGATTTCTACATCTCAGAGAGCTGCTATTTGTTCAGAATTATTATATTCCCCCTTCCTTATGGATTTCCCCGGCTGAAAAACATACACAGACAATTTTCAGATTAATAAATTGAGGAGTCTGAAACTTGTAGAGCTTTTGAAACAGAAGCAGAGTTTTAATGGAAACAATTTTTGCAATCTTCCTGCCTGTACTGATAGTAGATCAATACCAAATTCAATATATGATTTGATTTCTTCTGCAGAAAAATTATGCTTGTCAGTTCTAGTAAGTGAAGAAGGAAAAGTGAAAGATCATGACGAGAGAAATGCAATGCTTCTTAAGTTAAATCGTATACTGAATTGATATTTGTGCCAATAAGGGGAAATTTAAATTGAAAAGTGAAAGGTTGACAATGTGTCTTTAAATTGACTAATTCTCTTTTAGTATCAGATCAACAAAATGTGTATTAGAGACACATGCCTACTGTGCAAAGGAGCCCTACATCATGGGATGTCGTTTGTTGCATGTCAAGTCAAAGGCACTGGGTCTTAGGAAAGTAAATTAATCTCATAAATATTGCATAATTGAAAGTATGCTATAATCAATTCTAAAGGTGTCACAAACAAAATCACTATGTTCACCATCACAATGATTTTTTTCTCATTCTTATTCTAAACACTATGTCACATTTCTAATTGCATTTTCAACAATTTATTTCCTTTGTCCTGCAAAATTCATTCAATGTCAGTGTTATTATGCCATCAGTAAACACTTTGAACTTAAATTATTGCATTTATTCACACTTTTACTCCCTAGAAGTTGCTGAAGTAATATATTCAAAAGAATAAATATCTTTTTTCAATAGTTTGAGCTTTTTGTTCTCATTATAAATAGTAAGAAGGAAACACAGTGTTCCTTATTTAGGTAATCCATGACAAATAAAATCTCCACAAATTATTGATTGCATATCCTTTCATAGAAAGCTGTATCTAACAAGATAGATGATGTTTCCCTTGATTAAGAAGGTCTAATAAATACTATTTGTATTATATTAACATGACAACAGCAGGTAGACTGTGTTACAGAGAAAATACATATAGATGTTATATTCTCTACTCATGTGCAAGTATTTTTCCCCAGTGAAATTTCTGTGCATTTGAGTAAGAAATACATGTTCTTTAATGTTAATAATACCTGTCAAGATCAAGATGGAGACCAATATTATAAAAAATCTGTCCAACAGCAATATTCTATTTTTGTCAAGAAGAGTATTATTTCAAAACTCAGTGTCATGAAAAAAGCACCAAAAGACCACAAATCAAAACAAATGTTGTATAAGAAAACAATACATTGGTATCTGTAGGTATTTTCCTAAAAATAAAAATAAAGTTGCTCTGATTATTATTATAGTTTTCTTTTTTGATTTAAAAAGACATAGCAATATTAATTAACCAACTGGAAAATCTCAAAATTGAAGCTGAGAAGAGAAAATAAACTTTCTCATGGTGGATTTCAGTAGTTTGAAATGCTTTATGATAAAGTATCACACTCCAAATGTCCTTTTAATATAAAAGCCATCAATTACACATATTTAGAATGGTTTACTAGGCTGTTTATCTCTGAGCTGAAAACCTGTACAGAGCAGCAGGGAGCTAAAACACCAGTAAGACTTAAGCAGACCCGTTTTAAAATGGGTGTTTTTATGGGGAAATCAGTCAGTTTTTACAGATTCTCCTGGAAGACTCCCCTGTTGGAAATTGTCCAGTAAGTGTTCTCCAACCTTCTTTTTGGATGGGAAATGCTCACCTATATTTCCAATACTGTTACTCAGGGATCATTTCTTGGGTCTATATTATTGGTAATTTTTCTCAGGCAGCTAATAGTGTCATAAAAATATTATTCATTATATTAGGAAGTAAATCACTGAGATGACAGGTCCCACCAACACTGCCAGTTATCTGAAACTGGGAAAATGATAAATTTTTCTTTTCCTTACATGAAGAATGTCTTTGTTGACTTAAACAAAGTCACATCCATACAGATATATTTTTAGAATTTCATATTTTTATGCTGCCTCATAAGAAGGGTTATGACATCTTCTGGGATAAGCATGTTTTGGTTTTGAGAATTTATGACTTACGAAAACCCTGTAAGATCTGGGTTCTGAAGAATAGTCATGGAAGACTATTGGAATAGTCATGGAAGTTCTGAAGAATAGCTGGTGTGGGGTAGCATGGCAAGCANTCCCACCAACACTGCCAGTTATCTGAAACTGGGAAAATGATAAATTTTTCTTTTCCTTACATGAAGAATGTCTTTGTTGACTTAAACAAAGTCACATCCATACAGATATATTTTTAGAATTTCATATTTTTATGCTGCCTCATAAGAAGGGTTATGACATCTTCTGGGATAAGCATGTTTTGGTTTTGAGAATTTATGACTTATGAAAACCCTCTAAGATCTGGGTTCTGAAGAATAGTCATGTCTGCTGGTGGGGTAGCATGGCAGCAAGGATAAGTTTTCCTCTGAAGGCTGCATTTACACAAATGCCCAGGCTGCTAGAAGAGGTGTCAGGTGCCCCCACTCCTATTTGCACATCCCTGCCTCTTCCTTTGCTCTGCCTGGGCTGTGTCTGTCTGCTCATCAAGGTCATACACTGAGGCAGCACAAAAGCAATCTGCCCCCCTTAGAATATTTTTGCTGATTTAGTGACCTGAAAAGCCCAACAGATGATCAGCTAAGCAGCAGAACCCAGGAAAAAAAAGGAGGAGGATCTACTCCTTCTCTCAGAAGCCAGCTAGTATATTGGTTCAGACATTCTGAAAAATAAAATCATCTTAAGTCAACACAAGCTGATGCTGTTTTCAAGGAAATGTTTCAGCCCTCCCTTCTATCACTATCTCCATCCTTCTCCTAAGCAAGGATCTGCAGAACTGCACAGTAGATGTTCTGGGAAAAATAACCTTTATGAGAATTGTAGAATCTAGAACAACTAATTTGATTTTACCACAATTGTTTTGCTAAAAAATCATAACACAGCTGCACAAACATTTGTGCTAACATCTGGGAAGAACTTTTTTGACAGCAGGTCTAATTTGTGACATACTAGTGATACCTTAAGTTTTAGCTTTCATATTTTTCAGATTCTGTACTGCCATAGTGTGTGACTCTGAACTTCACAGAAAGTGTTAGGTTCTCTTCTCAGAGACAAAACAATCCTTTTCCAGCCTGAGAACCAAGGACACTGTGGCAGCTTCAGGCCTCAAAAAGTATAAATAACAGCAAATTGAGGAGAGCAATCTGGGAGGATGGGACTTCATAACCTGAAGCTGTAATTGGACAATTAACCCCAATATGTAAATGGACCAAAACTTATAAAAGTGTGAAAACTCATGATTTAGAGTCCATCTTTCATCCATCTTCGGTCCATCTTGGGTGGAGCCACAGCCGGGCTCTTGTGCTGCCCAAGGTGTATCCTTTGAAGGCCTTTTAATAAATTCCTACTTTATTCCTTTAACTCTGTCTAGCCTCTGTTCTAGGCAGCCTCTCTAGGCATCACTAGTCTAAACTGCAGTTTAAGCATAAGGCTGAAAGGACCATTTAAACAAGATATTCCTAAATGCAAGAAGACATGCATAACATTACAATATTTTGTCCAATTAAATTTGAGAAAGAATTTGCAATAACACTGGGCAAAGAAAGGAGTTCTGAAAATCATTAAAGAATGGGGATGCATGATGAATATTCTGTGACCAAGTGGTTTCAATATCTTTTAGTTATAAGGAATATGAGAGAACTTGATTTTAGTCTGCATGCAATGCACATAAATGAAGATTTGACATTTTGTAACTTTTGAGTGTTTGACTTATAATCTTAATGTACTCTTAAAGAACAGACTTTCATATGTGCATACAGAGTATTCTCAAATATTTTCATTTTTTTTAACTTTATCACTTAGTTCCACACCTGTATTTAGAATATTTCCTTATTTATACTTTCCAGACACATTTTTATCACATTTAAATAAAGATGTTACAGAGATTAAACATGCACTACAAATAATTAGTAAATAATGATTATAATTGTAATGATAATGATGATAGTGATAATCATCATCATCATCATCATCATCATCCCCTTCATCATCTTTCAAGTGTTTCTAATTTGAGAAGGAGTATCAAAGCTGCTTCTTTGTTAGCTTTCTTCACTTCAGTATCCTAACTGATACACAAACCAGTTTTTGTAAAAATTCAAACTGCATCCCCACATCTTTCAACAATAGAAGGGAACATTTCTGCCCAATCAGCTCCAAGTAGTTGCTGTGGTACAATATATACGTTTTCTTCATGCTTACATTGTCATTGAAGACTCCTCACATGTGTTTTATGATTTACAACAATTCAAATTTTTCAGATTTTTTAGAGGATCGAAGAAAATACAGAATGTTAAAACAAGATGAATTCCTAGACCGTGTAGATAAAAATCCAGACTATTTATTTATATCTGGATTTGCAAAATAATGTCTAACTTTTCTGTTCAACACTTTCAATGTCTGTCATTGAACAAAAGATTAAGTACAAGTTAATAAAAATGAACATTTCATTAGTAACAAAAAGAACACGAGATTTTTTTTCAGCATTTAGAAATACAAGTACTCCTCTCCTAAAAATCCAATAAACACAAGTTTTAATAACATAAGGCTACCTATACATATATTATGGTTTTGTTTATATCACAGATTTATTTTCTATAGACTATTAAGAGGAAAATAGCACTACATTGTCCTTTCAAAATGAAGTATTACAGGGAGGGAGAATGAATATATTAATAACTGAAGGTACTGAATTGAAAAACTTTATTTAAGGGCAGATGAAACAGATAAAACTGAAATGAGATCATAAATTGTTGTAATAGTCAAAGTGGAAAAAGAGCAGAAGAAATTAATATTCCAAAATATAACAGAAGACAAGTGACACCAAGTTTGTATACGTATTTTGTATATGTATTTTGTTGCTTTTAAAACTAGAATAAGGACTCCGGAAAAATTTTGCTTTGTTGAATTAAAATGCAGCTTAATTTAATGAACACATTTACAATGAGAACTATTTTCAAATAAAGATAACCAATCCAAAATTAGAAACGATGTTGTTTGCTTCAGAGTCAAAACTGATAAAGGTTGTGGAAGTAATGATTCATCATTGTCCTAAGGGCTGATGTGGATGGTAAGAGAGCTGTGTTCTGAATTCCCACCTGATAATACCATCCAAGAGAAGCAGGTGAACTGGAAGAAATATGAAGTGGCCTGAAAGAGAAAAATTTCTTGTTTCTTTGTAATGTTGCCCAAAGACCAATCCACAGGCCATCAGCTCATCAAATCCTTATCCCCTTCAAGGAAAGTCTTCAACATAAATCTACTGGATATGGTACAGCAGTTGAAAAATGTAGATATATTAAGCAGTACTACTTTTGAAGAAAATGTAGATCATATCTGAGGACTTACTATATTCAGAATAGGATTGGATCAAGCTGTTTAAAACTTCTTTCTTGCCCATGAATACCAAATACAGTAGCTCTTCCTCTGGGTCATGGGCACCACGTTGGATTGAATATTTTCTATTATCAAATGTTTGGGAGATAATATATAGACCAGACCATGGTTATTATATGTGATATTCTTACTTTTCCTGAGAGTGTCATGTCAGGAAAAAGAAAAGTAGCAGACACACAAATCATCAGCAAGCCTGAGAGAAAAATCAAAGATGTAAAGAGACAAAGTGTCCCTTCAGATATTCGTGTCCTTGGGTTGTGCTATTTCCTTGTCCCTAAAAATCCTTTACTCTGCTTTATGCTTCTCTGAGATGCACTGTATCATGAAGTAATGCAGTTGTTGTACATCTAACAACAAAGACTTGCTTTATGTCTACCAAAAAACCTCTCAGGATCTCTGGTTCAGAGACAGTCTTAAAACACTCAGAGTACAGGGCAGAATTAGGCTTTTCCCAAAGTGCAGTTGTGGACAGAACATTCTTTTAAAACATCTCCAGAAGTGGTGATAGCAACTCCATTTCATATAATAGCCGAGGCTAAAACACACACTCAGGAATTGATTTACACAATTTTAATTCTTTTGACTTCTGAAGAAATTCAAACTTGTACTATCCAGCAGCCCACAAAATGTTCCTATCTTGGAGTTGCCTTGAGGTGAAAACACTCACCTTGAGTACTCAAGAGATAGAAAGCAGGATTCATGAGCTGGAGGTCCTGTTAGGAGGACTGTTCTTGTATTAAACTTTCAGCAGTCACGGGTGAAATGTGTATACTAAAATTAAATTAAAGATTCAGTAGTTCACAGAAAGGTGATTAAAAATTCATTAGGCAGAAGACAGATGGAGAGAAATTCTGCCAGCTGAGTATGAGTGTCACCTGGTGTGAGGCCACATTTGTAAGGAGTAAAACCTAACTTCTTTCTTCTTCGAGTCTGAATGCCCTAGAACCTTATTACTTTTCCAGACGTTGATTCCTTGGAACAGTAGCACTAAATAAAGAACAAAAACACGTAATGAAATATTTTCTGAAATAAAAATTCTGTAAGGCAGAAACAGGCTTGGGTGGCAAATTTCAGGAAATTATCAAAATGAAGGACTGAAGCTTGAACTCCGTTATGAAGTGTCTTACCTGATTTATCCTAAGGTTTCTTTGTGGGTTGAGATTCTGACTTGACATAGAGCATGATTCAGCTCTGTGGACCCACCTGGCTATTCCTGGTCTGCAGCTGACCCTGACCACCATCAACCTCATGGCTCCTGCTCTGCTTTTCTTGTTGGACATGGTGGGATGGTGTCCTTTCAGTGCTGCAGTCCCCTGGCAGCTCCTAACTCACTGCTCTCCTCGCTGTAGCCCCTCCTGCAGCACCCCAGCAGAAAGCTAAGGGCCCAGACAGCATTGTGTAATCTTTGCATGTAAACCAGTAAACTCCATAGAAAAGAAAACAACACTAAAATAATTTCAATTACAGATTTTGCTAATCAAGTCACATATTTTAAGTATTGAATTGAGCCCAGGTTATTTGACATATGCAGAAAATCTTTCTTGGATTCCTCTAGTGCAGTGGAACCTGTTCAGCTCTCAGAGGAACACCAAAGAGACAGAACTCTACATGTTTGAAAGCTGTGCTGTTGCTTGCTTGTATCCTTGGTATGTCTGAAAAGAATAACTTTTTCACAAAAGGCTTAATCATGTTGACTTGTCATCTACAAGAAGACAGTTGAAAATAAAAATTAGATTTTGACTGATAGAGCGGCTTAGGCCATATACAGACACAAAGAGATATCTTTAAAAGTCACTTGAATTTATCAATGTATGTGATTTCTTTAATTCGTAAAGCAAGTAAAACCTGTCTCTTTCTGCCCCCTGCCCCCAAAGTTGAAAAAAATGTAAACCCAACCCTACTATAAATTAGAGCGGAAAAACCAATTACATACCTAATTAAAATAATGTCCCTCATTTAGCAACACAGCATTTTTGTCTGTTATTGTGCCAGGCATACATTCAAGTAGCCATCAGTGACTCTGAAAACATGTGATCAAAACTACCCTAAGGTCAGTCCCAGAAAACAAATGGAGAATAAAATTTAGAAAAGAACCAAATTCCAACTTCAGACTGTCTTAGTAAACTGTCCCTTGCCCTACTTGTCTTCCAGGTTTTCCTAATGTTATGTAGAAGTAAAGACACATCATAACTAAAAAAGAACACATTTTTAAATGGAATAGAATATTTGAGTGCTGAGATCCACGAATTATAGCCAAAAATGAACATAAAAAGAGGACAGGGACTGGCAGATATCTTCACCAAAAATTAAGAGATTAATAAACCCACCAGATTAGATGGTTTTATCTAAAAAAGAACAGAGTTATTTCAAAGTAGGCTGGTAAGAGGGCTAAAAGTGAATACTTGAAAAATTCCCCTCCATATACAGACGTATTTCAAATGTTCCTTTAAATTCACAATTTTGGTAAGTGTACTTTATTTTCCTCCTTTGTAAATATAATAGTAACATATAAGTATCTCAAAATAGAAAATACTACAACAGGATGCAGCTGAGTAAAAAACAAGCTTTGTAATCATCAAAGACTTGAAGCCATAATACGCAGTACTGTGAATTGTACATTATCTGCACAATGAAGTGATGTTTTGTGATGCTCCTTCTCCTTGATTAAAGGTCAAACTTTCTGCAGCTTTAGTGAATATGACAGTTCAGAGTGAATATTAATTTCTACTGAAAGCACTTCTAAAAGCGTTCCCTATATACTGTGCAGCAGCAGCATTTGCTCTGAGACTGTGCTCCTCTAAGATGTGAATCAATGAACCTCTCTACTTTTTCCTTATTAGCTATAATGACTGCAGATATCAAAGTTCCTTTAGCTTCAGCAGAGTTCATTGAAAAATGTTGCTGGGAGTATACAGTGAAATCTGTCATATGAAAATTATACTTAATCTTTTGAATCTATACAGATATTTACACACAAATGCTGCTTCCATATATATCAATCAGATTTGGGTAAATAAAAGAAGGTGAATAAGAGGGTAGACTTTGAATTTAGTCTCATCTCATCTGGAGTTTTTGTGAGCTTTACAAAGGCCTCCTATAGGATAAAATCGACAATTAAACATCAGGAGTTGTAAACAACGCACTCTGTTATTCTGAAAACTCTCAAACACATAGATTTTATAGTTTGTATTGTCATTCTCCTGCACCTGTGATATAGGAGCCATAGCTGAGATCTAGGTGTGAGACAGCCATTAATGACTAGTTTTTAGAAATTCAGATATCAGAATCAGTTATTTCTTCTTCCTTATTATCTGCCAAACGTGTTCACTCTATGTCCTTGCCTTATTATATTACATCTATAAGCCATGGGAATTAAAAAAACCCAAAGTTAAACATAAAAATATTGTCATTTTAAATATTTTTAAAAACTTTCCCTGCTTAGATAAGTAGAGTCTTAATGCATATGGAAAATAATAATAAAAAATAAAGTTTTGATGGTTGTCCAAACAGACAAGTCCTTACTCATGTGAGTCAGAAATATGAGTTCAGGTGATGGTGATCTATCCCTCACTCTTTTGCAGTATGAAAAGCAGACACACTGATGTAGTATGAATCCTCATAAACTTCCCAAGAAAGTTATAAAACCCGTCCCTTTAATAAATAGATTTCTCTAAGATGACTTTTGAGTAGACAACATTCATATTAACCAGGCCTACATTGGCTGAGACTCCATGCCAACAGACCACAGTCAAAGATTTTTGCCTTTGGTTTTCACATGCCTCTAAATTTGAATTTCTTGTTATAGTTAAAACTGGAAAGAAAATCATATACATCCTGACATGCATCTCATGTGCTCCTGTAGTGTTTTGGTCTTCATTCAATTTAATGATCTATTCCAGGATTCCATTATTTCACTCACTGCCATGAGTTGACACAAATCTAAATGACCATTTTGAGATTAGGTTCCTTTGATACATTAAATAATCACGGTTTTGATGTAATTGATATCAGAGTCAAGAATGAGACCTTCAGCACAGCAGGTGCTCAATGTCCATTACCTTCTCTCAAGTTCCCCCTCGTATAGCTGAAGGATTCTTTTTCTTTGGGGTTGATTACTGATGTTATTATCATGAAGATAATGCTTGTTACAGGAATACTCCTCATTCTTGACACAAATATATATTATTACAAGCCAAGACAGCTTTTTTTCTCAATCTGAAAACAAAGATAACATTCCAATAAGGTGAAAATCAAGGCAGGAACAGGCATTTCATGCAATCATAGAATCACAGAATTGTTTTTGTTGGAACAGACCTTTAAAGGTCATTTAGTTCCAAAACCCCTTGCCATGAGCACAAACACCTTCCACTAGACCGTGTGGCTCAGAGCCCCATTCAACCTGGTCTTGAGTGTTTCCAGGGATGGGGCATCCACAACTTCTCTGGGCAACCTATGCCACTGCCTTGCCACCCTCAAAGCAAAGAATTTCAGACACATGTGCTACTTTTAGAAGTCTCTTCAAATTCAGATGCTTGAAGAAGGTACAGAACAGCCGCAATGTATTCCTAATATTTCCACATATGTAAAAAATGCCAAGTAATGAGCAAGAATTAAAACTTTATCAGCTCGAGCATAGTGACAGCTATGAATAACTGTAAGTCCTTAGTTTAAATCAGGTTAAAATGTGGAGTGACAATTTTGACAGTTATAAAAGTCTTCAGTAATGCCATGTACCTGTTAGAACCTGGATAGTAAAGACAGATTGAACTAGTGCTTGTCCAAAATGTTAAAAATATTTCCCCAACTGATCTCATGGCATATCCTATTGCTGAAAGTTCATTGTAAGCAGCGTGAGCAGAGGTGTAAGACTGAAGGTTGAACAAGTATCTTCTTTGCAATCATAATCATGATGAAAGCACCTTGCAAAACATTTCCTCATGTTAATTTGTTTTTTGAAGAAAGTTTGAGCATAGCCTAGAGGGAAAGACTTGTCTTTGATTCAGACCATGAAAGGCATTATTACAGGTTCAAAGACCAATGCAATTGTAAGAAAATTATGAAATAAGAATAGAGTGCATTAAAAAAAAAATAGACACAGAGTTAAGAGATACTGCAATTCATAAAAAAACAAACAAACAAACAAAAAAACCCAACCCAAACCAAAACTAGAAACAGTATTTCTTTCAGCAGTAGAAAGAATGAGATACTTTACTAAAAGACAACCAGGTAGTGAACAGATCACTGTAGATAATTGATTTCACCTGAAGTTGAGACAGAACATTTTCTTAAAAAAAAATACAGGTAAAATGTGTTCCAATATCTAATAAACCCAATACTACGAGACAGTTTTTCAAAGAGTTGTTCAAAAACATGCAGAAGCAAAAAGACTAAGATTTATACAACATAAATTCCAAAGTACTAGATTAAACCAAAGTTGCAACTTAAAATTTACTTTCTATGTGTCAATTTTTCTCTGCTCTGACAACATGGTGGCAGTCTGAGAGCACCTGATGGCAGATATTTAGATGCTTAAATTTCCTGAAAGAAACTTAGATGCCTGCTTAAGTAAACAGATAGTTATTTATTTCCCAGATCTGCCATTTAACAGAAATAACACCTTTTTATGACTATGCAGTTCATTTAATGGGTAAAATAATAAAATATGAATGTGCTTCTCTTGTATCTATTCTTTGATGCAAAGTTAGACATCCACAATATAGACTGCAGTGAAATGCAAATTATTTAAGATTAACTTATACTCTGGTTGTTATGGAAACTACATAAAAATGTACCATTCTATACACTATAAAATATTAATACTCCACTAGTAACTTCTGCACAGTTGTGATTGTTTATTAGAAAAATATTAAGGAACAAAAGCAACTCAAGAACTCACTTGTATGTGAGTGCTTTTTTTAAGGTTGGCACTTTCCACATTAATAATAACACCACAAAATTATAGTTAATTATTAATAATTTTCAAAGAAGTAAGAAGTATGATTACTATTTCATATCAGAATAAGTTGTGAATAGTTTCTCTATCTGTAGTCTAAACCTTTCATCTTATACATCCATATTTCCTATACAATTCATAGTGAAAATCAAATAATTGTTAAATAATACCCATGACAAACTGCTTCTCTGCCATGGATGGAGCCCAGCTACTTCTAAGTCATCTCTTTGGATATGACAGGTCAGACCAGATAGGCACTTCTCTCAGTACGTTGTTATGCTGCTATCCATCTTTCTTTTGGAATGAAATCACAACCAAAATTTTTCAAATACATGAAGGATGCAAGACTTCTGACAGTCTTTCTGAGAAATGTGCCTTTTACAGTGAGATGTAATGTAGAGTGGACTTTAAACTTGCTCACTGTGAGACTGAATACTTGCATTCCTGACATTCAGAGGGTGTGAGCAGAAAAGGGGATTATTTCCCAGCTCTCCTGGAGATGGAGTCTTCATATTAGTTTCTTGTCAGAACTTGCACATTAAAGAAAGAACGTGTTTGACAAAGTAAATGCAAGTGAATTTATAAATATATGAAGGCATATTTTTTGTATGCATAACAGCCTGGATCACACAGCAAACTTCAGGGGGTCAGCTAGAAATAGGTGTGAGGAGGTTACAGGAGACTCTGTCCTTTACAGAAGGACAGTCTGAACACATTCAATAATGTGCTCCATGGTTTGTCTTTTTTGGTGGAAACCTAAGTGCTTACACATCTTTAAAGATATAAAGCATTTTAGTTTTGTGACAGACTCCCCTAGGTACACCTGTGGCTGAAATGTTTTTCTTTCAGAAAAGAGAGAATAAAGCTGAAACAACAAATCATTGATTATATACTTTTAAAGCTCCTTGGATATCTACTCTGTTTCTAGTAACATGGATAATAAAAAACTAAGACATGTAGGCATTTCTTAATTCAATATTTGTGGAATTTTGAACATGCTGAAAGGAAAATCAGACTTCAGCTTGTGCTGTACATGCCTGCCAAGTCAGCTCATTCTCCATTTCCTACCTACATTTCAGGTAAAGTATCCACTGTCAGTTTAAAGTATGAAACAGCTGAGACAGTGACATAAAATATTAACAGTAAAACAATGAAAAATCATCACTTACACTATGGCAGCTCTTGTTACCTGAAGACTGAGTCTACAGAATATGTGTTTAAACTGGCACTTATGATGCAGTAGTATCAGAAAAGTGACCAGTCTGTCTCCAACAGAACTCTTCTCTCATGGACCTTGTGAAGCTGGGAGTCAACATTTTAATGTAAATAGGAATAGAAAATTTTTACTGATGATTGCCTAGCACTGTAACCTGCTTCTCATTGAAACATGAATAATTTGACAGAAATCAAATATGCCCTCTTTTAATTGAGAAACTCATGCTGAATTCCTGATAATGGTGATAGCTTGACTACCTAAGTTATGATGTTGTATAGATGACCCAGAGTGAAGTAAGAACATTACTGTATATTTTTTGTTCGTTTCACTTAGAATTAATCTAATTTTGCAAGTCCATATGTCATATATATATGGACAAGACCCAAATGAGTAGAAATTCCTCAATATCTTCTAGGTGGGAAAAGCTGAATAATTATAATTCAGCAAGATTACTAAGAAATACCTATGATACTACATGAAAGAAAGAATGAAGATCAATGGATTTATCATCATATTGTCTTGCAAGTAGCCTCATACTTTAATAAACAGTGAAATTGAAGTAATTCACATTAAGAAAGACTGAAATCTTGTAGATTCTTGAAAAGAAATACAAGTTTTTATCAATAACATAATATTGGCTACCTAAATAAACTCAACAAGAATTCATCAATGACCCAAAGAAGCACATTTCTTATGGGAAGTTAGTTATAGCCAGCTAGAAATAAGCACAGACAGGCCAATATGGGAAAAAAGGTTCAAGAGCGAGTAAGAGTGAGAATTCTTGCATAAGATCATGAATAAATCATATAGTGCATCCTCAGAGCATCACCAATGTCAGGAATTGACTCCCATTTAAAGAAGATAATTAAAAATTTAACCAGTACATGTGAGAGCCTTCAAAGGCTGCACAGGTATTCTCTAGGAACATATAGCTTTGTGAGTAGCAGTAGGTTTGTTACACAGATATGAAATGCTGCAGATAAGGATGTACTAGGCACAATAGGCAATAACAGAATCACTGAGTGGTCTGAGTTAGAGGAACCCAGAAGGATTATGGAATCCAACTCTTAAGTGAATGGGCCATACAGGGATTGAACCTGTGACCTTGGCATTATTAAACCCATGCTCTAACTGAGCTAATCTTGGGGTGAACATCTTCCTTTACTTTGGCTTTGGAGGAAGGGATAATTTGGATACGGCCAAAGGAAGATTCTAAAACATTTTAGAATAACAATATGGTAATGTCTCTGCAATAGCAAAGAAGACTCTGTTGAATTAGAACTGTTTCAGCTTTCATTTCCTCTATATTTACATGCAGGTCTCTGAAGGTATGCTAAAATGGGTGTTCTGGGCTAATCCACTTATGAATATTTGTAAGATGGCCACTTAAGTATATTAAAGGAAAGCAAAAGCAGTGAAACTTCTCAAGGCTACATCAGTAGCATCCCTTGTAGTTTCATTTGTATCTAAATGAGGATAGAATAAAGGATCAGAAAATAAATGAAATTTATTTTGCCTTCTTCAAGATGATCACAATTGTGGCTGGGAAATTGTCTGCATGAACCTTTGAAACCTGTAGGATTCTAGTCAAAAATAAATATTGAGAGGTACAGCAAGGCTACTTTCCTTTGAAGTTTGGAAACATGGATTTTAAACTACTTATAGGAACAGGATTCATAAAAAGAAACTTCTATGTTGCTCTTGGCCTCGTCATGAAAATAAAATGTATTATATAACTTATGTTAGTAGAGTGTTAAAAGTGATCATGATGTAAAAGAAAACTCTGATAGTCTCTTTCCATTTACAACAAAACCCCAACAAATAACAGTGGTAAATAAATGTTCTAATGGTGATTCTAAATACTTTCCTAAGGTTTTTTTGTCACATTTTGGATAATAATTGTAATTCCAGTAATTGGGAAGGGTAAAGGCTGTTAGGGACATTTTGTGGTAAACAGTGATGTTTACATCCCTAATTTTAAATCATTAACTCATGTAATTAACTTTTTTTTGTGAACCACATTTACATTTTTTATACTCTTTTGCCTCTGTTTTGTCTACACAAACATACAGAAACACAGGGCAAGAGGAGCAGAACAGGTAATTGAACAGGACATATTTTTCTATTGATCTGAAAAATATTCTGTGTTAAAATGATGGTATTTTTAGAGAAAAATCTTATTTTCTCATAACATCATATCTATTGGTTTGCAGCTCTTTTGTTTTTACATCACATTTACTTTTAACAATGTTATTACATTTTTCATAGCATGTCAGAGTCTTTCTATGTGAGATGATTTAAACCGATTTTCAATTATATTTTCTTAGTGACTGGATGCATATACATTTAGGAATATATTGTCCATATATTGTCCATCCACTATGTAAATGATAGATATATATATACCATAGATTTACCAGCAGGAAAAAACTTGTTTAGTTTCAGGCCAATTTAATAATTTTGACTTTTTAAAATTGAACTCACAAGGCAAAAAATATGTAAGCAGTTATTGTCACTTCAGGATCAGTTAGTTTAGTGAAATTACCCCAGAGATGAGTGAGACACAGGAATTTTAAATTGTATGAATCTTCAGTGAAGAAATATAATAGTTCTAAAGGGACAAAATCCTTCTCAGGTACACTACAAAATTCTTCCCAGTTGTCATCATCTCTTTACAGAGAAAATGAGAACATAACACTCTTTTCCATAGCACATCATAAGGACTTAAATGTAGCAACGATGGTGAAAACAGTTCTGGCCAGACAGAACTAAGTTGGATCTAGAGGATGCATGGAAGAATAGGTCAACAAAAATGCTCAGATACTGAATATCCAATATCCTCCTTCTTAGTCCTGAAGTGGGGGTTAAGTGTGTTTATAAAGCAAAATATCTTAAGTCTCTAAGAATTTACATTCAAAATTGAGCTCAGGAGAAAAATTGTTGACCTAAACTGGACCAAAGAACATAAGCCAGTGATGCCTTGAGAAGGCTGACCTAGAACAGAGGCTAGACAGAGTTCAAGAATAAAGTAGGTATTTATTAGAAAGCCTCAATGGATACACCTTGGGTAGTACAAGAGCCCAGCCAGGACTACACCCAAGATGAACTCAAAATGGTCACAAAAAAATGGACCACTGGTCAGTTTGTAAGTTCTGGTCCATTAGCACACTGAAGGTAATTGTCCAACTACAGTTTTAGGTCATGAAGTCCCATGCTTCTTATTTTTCTCTCTTCAGTCCACGTTGTTTATGGGCCTGAAATTTGGGTGGTTGTCCATGGTCCCAAGCCTAGGAAAGGAACTGTTTTGTCTAGCCACTCTGCAAAGAGAGCTTACCATCCCTTAATATCAAGCTCAGAACTACACATCAAAGCAGCACAGAATCCAAAAAGTACAAAAGCTAAAATCTGAGGCATCACCAGCACTGTGCCCATGTGGCCAAGAAGCCCAGTGGCATCCTGGCTTANAGAGAGCTTACCATCCCTTAATATCAAGCTCAGAACTACACATCAAAGCAGCACAGAATCCAAAAAGTACAAAAGCTAAAATCTGAGGCATCACCAGCACTGTGCCCATGTGGCCAAGAAGCCCAGTGGCATCCTGGCTTATATCAAGAAGAGTGTGGCCAGCAGGACCAGGGAAGGGATTGTCCCTCTGTACTGGGCACTGGTGAGGCCATACCTCAAGTTCTGTCCCATTTGGGGCCCCTCAAGGCAGGAATGACACTGGGGTGCTGGAGCTTGTCCAGAGAAGGGCAACAGAGCTGGTGAAGGGTCTAGGGATTAAGTCCTATGAAGAGTGACTGAAGGAGCTGGGGTTTTTACAGTGGAGAGAAGGCACAGAGGAGACCTTACCCTACTTTCCAATATTTTGTAATTCAAATTAGTAATTCAGTGAAAATTTTACCCATTACTTGTGCTTAGTGTTTTGGAATTCCAACAAATATTCATATAAATTTGTCCGACTGCAGGCACAAACCAGTTTTTTGGTAGACTGAGTTATGTGTTCATCAAGTCATTAGCAGAACCACAAACTAAATAAAAAAACTGTCTAGTTCTTCTAAAAACAATCTAGGAAGATTTTAATAGCTTTTGCAGCATGAAATAGAATATTAACAAATGTCAGCACTGGGAATTAAAGTAAGACCTAGCTAATTTTAAGTCTCCTCATGAAGAATGTAACTTAGCCTAAAGAAGTTAATAATATTTCTATGCAAAAAGTTAATGCCAATACTACCATTTAGATTTTATAAATAAAAAATGAACATCTTCAAGCACAAGAGAAAATTAATTAATGATCATTAATTCATAAATGATAATTGTATGCAGAGGACCTTAGATATTTTATATACTGTATATATATAAATCCCAGGCGTCTTTTCTGAGCATTCTTGCATTCTCTTTTGCTTCTGTAATTTCTTTTTTGCTTCACTGGGGACTAAGAATGTGAAAAAGATGCAAGAGTAGAGCTTTGGGTTTTTAAGCATACCAAAGTACATACATACATGATTTTGATCAGATCTGACTAAAAGTGCTATAATTCAAACTAATGAAATTTTGTATGCATCTCTGAACAAATTTTAAAGGTACAAAACCCAGAGGGATATAGTTTCTAATAGAAGTGCTGACAGAGCCTTATGAACGAGCATAATTATTTCAAATATATTAAGCAAATACCTTTAATCAGCAGCTGAATGGTAGCATGCTGTGATAATTATTTCTGGTTGATGATGAGAAGACTGATTGCAATTTCCTAATTAACTTACTTTTTTCCCACTTTCATAAGTTTTTCTTGCTACATACTTTCTTACTTCAACAATTGGTATCTTCTTCCCGTTGCAGTATTTTTTAGTGACAAAAACTCTTAAGGCTCTTATGTCTACCACCTATATTGATGAGTCCAAACAGGACATATTTGCAAATTTCAAAGAAAAAAGTTTAATGTCAAGCCATGGTGTGTTACTCTGTATTTATTATGGTTATAGTAGTTCTCCAAAAGAAAATAAATTGAACTAATCCTCTGCCCACTGTTTTTAAGCAATGCTTAGAAGCAGGAAATATAAATTAAACAATCTTTCACTCTTGAAGAGTATGCAGTGTATTTAAATACAAAGATTTTCAGTTGTGGGCTTCGGGGCGTTTGTTCTATCAAGTAGGTTTTGGCTCTTTGAACCATTTTTATTACTTTGTTAACAAGGGTGATAGAAAAGGAAATTCAGAAAAACACTAGAATTTTTTTTCTTCTTCAAATTTATGTCAGTGTCCCTTAAAGACAGAAGGGATGGATTAGGGAGGAGTCAATTGCATCAAATCTCATCATTAGAATTTAGTATTTTCACTAACACCTTTAGTGTAATTTCCGTTAGGAGTATGGAACTGCATAAATTATTTTTGTGAATATGTTTGAATCTTACTTAATATATATTCTTTTTACATGGCAAGAAAGTCTATTAGAGAAAAAAAAAAAGCTGTAATCTGAGCACATGTATTTAGGATATCCTGTTGTATGTTACTAATGTCATTGTGGTTACTTAAGCCCCAGTTTCTATCTCAGAAGTTACATTTACTACTTGAATAAGGTTGAAAATTATTTTGCTTATTGAAAAGGGAATTTTCATGAACATAGCAACCTATGTTCATCTTTCAACATCAAAACTGGGCAGCTGGAAGAACTAACTCAGGAACCAGAATAACACTGGAGGCAATATGTACACAAAGAAAGGAGAAAAGCCCTGTGTTTGGCTCCATTAGAATACACGTTACATATTTTATTTATTTAGGGAAAACGTTACTTTAAGCTAAAATACAGATTGTGCTTAGCCTTGCAAAGTTTGAGATCTACCATGGTTTCTTACATATGCTTAGGTCTAGGCATCTTTCCCAAGCTGGAGTAATCTTTTGTTTCAAAAATAAAAATACTTTGAATTTAAGTTTCTTGCAACCAAGTTGGTAACAATTCAGTAGTTCAAAACCATTCAGACTTCAGCACAGAACTCAGAACAAATCCACTGAAAAACAACCAGATTTCCTTTATATTATTTTCTTAAAAAAAATTTTGATTGCATTTCAACAAAAACTTTAACATCTATGGATGCTTTTTTGCTATTTAACATTACATAAATACTTCACTAGCTTTTTTACTTGTTTTGCACCTAGTTTTAATACTTAAACCTCTTTTGTGTACCCTGCCTATGCTTGCATTATTATTAATAATAATTTCATACATTACTGGAGTATACAGCATTCTCAGAAAGGATTAGAATTATATCAGTTGGAAAATATATACCAGTAACCTCTTATGTCCTAAGAACCTGAGCCATATCCTGTTAAAATCACTTGGATTCTTCCTAGTAACTCACTTGATTTTGAATTTGGCTTTAAAAAAGAATTTGCTGTTACAATCTCAGTCTAAATGTATTTAGAGAGTTTGTTTCTAAAGGCGAAGAAGGAAGTAAGCAGTGGTAATTCCAAGATCAACCAGTAACTGAGGAATCAGGCATGTGGGAAATGCATATTAAAATCTTTCAGATTCATCCCTGGGGTTATCATTTGGAAAATGAGTTTTAGGCTATTTTTAGCTAATCCACGTCTATATTTTGTCGTGGACTAGGGATATTTTTGGAAATTTTCCTTTCTTGCACTGGTATAATGTATCTCAAAAATCAGTATTTTTTTTTAAATTGATTTTTTTTTCTGATTGTGTCTGTATAGGGACACAGAGGAAAGGCACAAACCCAAATCAAGTTTTTTGGAAAAATTGTAGCAGATAGAATGAGGCAAAAGTACTCTAACAAACAAGCTGAAATTTTATTTCTATGATTTTCACAATTGAGAATGTCAACATAAAGCAGACTGGAAAAGGTGAGTAACCAAGGTGGGAAATAACAATTTACCATGTAAGAATTTGAATGTCTGGCCAAAAAGAAGAGGATATAATAACATACATGCAGTTCTGTATGCTGGATAAGACAATGTGATCCATAAAATAAGCAAGGGAAACTCAGTGAATGAAGTTCCAGTAATTTGGTGGAGTTGCCTTCACTGTCTTCTCATGAGAAATACATATGTCTTGCTATTATGGCTTTAATTTTTCTCAGCTACCTTAAATTAACACAAGCTGTATTTGTCTGGGAGAAACAGCCTCAGGTCTGCATAATTGACAAGCAGCTTTACTTGCTTCTGTGTTGTTGTTCTCCTTAACCGAGTACTTTTAGAAGTTTTTGAGAGTCAAGCCTTTTCTAGAGTATCCAAAAAGATACTTCCCAAGGGTGACTGAATATATTATAGAATGACCTACAGAAATAAAAGACAGGAAGACCCCTCAGTAATTTTTGAGAGTACAGCAAAATGTTTTAAAACAAAGATTACAGAAGCTGGTTGAATAAAAACATGGAGCACTTTTAAACCCTTTCTAAAATATACATGTTTTTCCATACATCAATATTTTCCACTTTATAATGAAAATCATCATTCATTCAAGTGTTCCTCTGAGATAAAAACCTGTGAAGTTATTTCTTTTTCAACATTGGAACAACCATTAAAGGAAAAAGCTTTCCTTATGGGTATTGTAATTCCCACTCTTGGCCCCACCTTCACTAGGCCAATTCTACTTTTTAAAGACTGTCTAAAAATTCCTTAACTGTCCTTAATGCATAGTAAACTATGCACTTGCATTTGTGACATAAAATGAACAGTACCCGATCTTTTGGACAGACTTTGGAGCTTTGTAGAGTGCCTGAATTTCTCATTACAATGGAAATGATTTTTTTAAAAATGCATCTTAATAACAAATAAACTATAAATATTTGCAAAAGTAAATTTGGCTGTTAAACAAATGCCTAGAAACATAATTCCAGAAAATCTTTGAATATGTAGGATACATTACTTCAACAGCTGAAATGTCTGTAGCTATTGTAAAGCAGGAAAGTGGATATACCAGAATTAATGTATGTTGTATACTGGATTAATTGGAAAAACAACAACGTTAGCAGAATATTCTGCTATCTCTGTATATATTTGGCTAGAAATGTAACAAATAACAAATTAACATAAGAATATGAAGATGTTTTTGGAACAATACAGTGCATTATGGTAGGCATGGCTGGCAATATGACTCTGAAAGCACTTAAATTACCTGGAGATGAGCATAGAAAGACAATGTGTAACATGCTGCCATTCTTTTGGTTCAATGGAGGCAAGTTATGAAAACACAGCAGGGTCAAAATACAACAAATAAACTGGTACTTAACCTTTTTATGATGCTGTCGTCAGAGCTGGCTAGTAATTAGTTATCATTTGTCTTCACATAAAGACATTTGGAGGGTAGAGCTGCCCTTCTCTGATTTTTAATTTCAGACTACAGGTCTGACCTTGACATGTTACATGTAACTCCAGCTCAGAGTAATTCTAGCACATCTTAGTAGGGACAATTGTTCCGTATTTATTTTGTTTCAGTCTACCTTTTTTCCCTGTTGAAAGAGTCCCACTGTTACCAATTACCCACAGTTAGACAGGGGTCAAGACCTTCTTGACTAGATGAGAAAAAGTTGTAAACTACCCTGACCTATTTGTTTATTTCCCTTTAGGCCAACACTTTGCTCTCACATTCTTTAGCTGTAGTGACCACAAATAGGACTATCAGGCATCTTACTCTTTGAAAAGGCAAAATGGCATTTGAAGTGTGGTGTTTCTTTACAGCTCTACCCTTGATGATGTGTTGCCAGGTATTTATTCATAACTCAAGCTGTGATTGGAAAAGGAAGGGATCAGCATATGTGACACAGGAGCAGCAAAGAGCCTGCAGTAATTGAAATCATCGTGCATTCATGGTATGGGAGAAAGTAATCCTACACAACATTATTTTGTCTTGCTTCTGGCCTAGGCAATCTTTAGCTTGTATGATCATACTCTGAATTAAATGTGAGAAATTTTTTTTTTTCGGGTCACTGTGCATTAAAAGAAATTATCTTGATTTTTCTTCCATGTTGGTCTCTGTGACTACTGTTTTAACTTGGAGCATGGTAATACATACAGCACTAAAGAGAACGACGTTCTAGATACTAACATTCAGAAAAGTATCTTTAGACTAGAATCAGACCATATTCACTGAAATTTTCTGCCTGGCTTGAAAACTTTACTAACTATGTAGTACAGGAAGTGGTCACTGACTCCTCCAAATCCAGATTTTCTTAAAATTGGTATATAGAAATTTTATGACTGATAATAGTAACTCTTGTTAGAATTGTCATGGACCATGAGTATTATCAAGGTTACAGGTGTTTATCTACAAAATTACACTCATCCAATTCTGAAAGATTAGATACATGGGTAATTCTAAATAGTATTTCTATGTACCTTTTATTTTCTGAAAGGAAAAAGAAGCATTCGGAAAATACTTTTCCAGAAAAAAAAAACATTTTATTAGGTTTGCACTGGTCAATAATTGTTATTCCAATCAAAATGTTAATAAGGAAAAAAAGGGAATATATTTAATTGAGGAAAATAATCTGTTGCTAGAGTTCTTAATGTTCTAAAAGTCCCAACAAAATACATTACAGTTATTATACGACAGGTTATAGTAATATCAACACTTATGATTCTAATGATTTAATTATTACAGGTACCTTGTTATTAACAATAAAAATTGCTATACATGAGCTTCTGACTGCTATTTTTCATAGTCTTAAAACTAGTTTAACCTGATTCACAAAGATACTCTCCTGAAGTTACCAATGTCATCTGTGTTTTCTGCTTGTTTTCTTCTAAACTAAGATTTCTTTCTAGGATCATGAATCACTCTAAGCAGAATAACTACTTCTTAATACTGGCTATTAATTGATAGTAGGCACTCTAGCACCAAAGCTACATTAATTAAACTAAAGTAAAAACAAATCTAGGCAATAATATCTGCTCATTAGACAGCTGCTCTTACAACTAAAATCAGATCAATCAATTTATGTCAAGTCCTGAGGCTTTATAGTATCAACACAATCTCTGTGGGTGTTTACTAATAATGGTAAAATACTATTTTCCTTGTCAAATTTCAATATGGCTAAAAGTGTCCTTGAACATTTAACACTAAGGCATTCTTGTCTGAGAATCACATTGTGCATAATTTTCTTTCCTGTGATGCATATCATGACCAGCATTCATCGTGTTGACTAGAGTGGAGTCTGCTGCAGTTGCCAGAGAGATTTTTCTCACACTTATGCTTCTAAAGTTCTCTCCAGTCATTTGATAAGTCCATTAAAGTCTCAGTTTTTAGACCACTAATTTGATGATGGGTCAGGTAATATCCTAGTGGTAATTCCTACTGGATTAACAAGAACAGATGTTGTAAAGTTTCAACCCGATTTCTGGTGACCTATCCTGCAAACACTCCAGTGGCCTTAAGTTGGCACTGAGAAATCTTTTATTCTGCAAGCAAAGTTAAAATATAATTTCTCAATGAAGTTGTCAATAAGAACAGCATACTGTTATGTCATATACCATGATAAAATTTTCAATATACTCACATTTTTCTTGGAAAAGATTTATGCCTCTCATTCAGGTCTTCTGGGGAATAGATAAATGTCTGTTAATTTAATTCCTGGAAGCATAACTTGTTATTGCTTCTGCAGTCAAAACAATAATAAATAGAATGATGTCTACAACATGTAACCCTGTCAGATCCAGGTCAGACAGAGGTGAACTGCTTGCAGTAAGTGCACAAAACTAATCCTGCAGGTCATAAAATCAGGTATAACTTTAAGTAACTATTTCCAGAATTGATTTTGTAGACAGCAACATCTGAACTTCTGGCTTTAGTCTATACGTTTCTTTTCCTGTGAATTGAGCAGCATGGTGGTGAATGTATTCTCATGATTTGCACAATACACAACACCAACACTGGATGTTCCTTGTTTGAATAAAAACCATCCGTAATTCTTAGGAAATTGCAGACTGATCACCTTTTGGTTGGGTACCTGAATAAAGTGAAAAGCTAAACTTTTTTATTTTCTCCATAAGTAGCCATGATCTAGAATCCTGTGTGTAGGTGTTGGAGTTCAGTGCAATGATTTATGAAAAAAGTATTCTGGAAGTTCTGAAAAACAAAGAAAAAAATAAAATACTTGCACAATGATTAGAGGGAACTTCCAGAAATCTGAACACAACACGAGAACAACATTTTCTGCCAGCCACCTCTGTGACAACTGCTTTTCCTGGCATAGACAAAAAGGGAAATACTGAAATAAAAAAGGAAGTTCTTATACTCAGTAGGTCTTCATTGTTGTCAGTCGTCACTCTTTCCTCCTCTTCTATAGTGCTTTTGAGAATCCCACATGTAAAAAATATTCAGTGGAACACCAAATGCAGGAACCCCAAACAGAAATGAGAAAAGAGAGATAAAACTACATTATCAGTTGACTGAAAAAGGAAAATTTAAGATAAAATAAAATTAGATTTAAATAGTTTTCTGATTTGATATATTTATTGATGATATCAGGTACAGGATAGAATTATATTGCTAATCAAAATGGAATAAATAATGAAAATAAATTTTTGGTTGTTTCAAAGTTTTTTGGGTTTTTTTTTGACTTGTTTTGTTTGCTTTGTTTAGGTTTTTAGGTTTTTTTTTGTTTGTTTTACCAAAGAAAAACCCCCAAAAAACCCAAAGGCAGACCAAACCCAAAAATCACTTGCTTACTTTCATTTACAGAAAAGAACATTAACATCAGTATTTATGAGCAGCTATCATCTTTTTTTTTACCTATGCTTTATGGACTATGTTTAAAAAATGCAGTAGAAGAGTATAATATAAAAGAACTCCCACATTTGAGGACTCAATGCTGTAGGCTAAACTCTTCTTTAAAATGAATAGTAGAAGCTTCTTTTAAAGAAACCTCTACCTTAAATATCACAGCAAGTGTCAGTAAAACTTTGTGTTGTTTTATTTGAGTAACAATTCTCTATATGGCTGACCAATGGTTGTAACAAGAGCATACCAAATTGATGTTTCAGTGCAGAAATATTATTTTTGAAATACCACTTAGAGCTGTGCGAAGTTAATAAAAATAAACAGAAGTACCACAGAGAATGATGAAGCATAGATTTTTAAAAGCAAACATAAAGTTAGGAGAAAAGGGCAGCAGATGAATCTTAGCCAAGAAACAAACAAATAGATCACTTAAATTTCCTTATAAAATAACAGAGATTTAAATAGGATGATGAGAACATCATAAAACCCCAGAAAGAAAGATGAATACCATAGCAACTCTCACAGTCTCCTACCAAACTTGGAAGTGAAATTAATGGTTTCAAACTGGGCTTTTGATTAAGATTTATTTTTATTCAACATGAAGAATAGGAAATTCACCTAAGAGATCATATTCATCAGGCAAGAAATTCATGACTTTAAGACAGCAAGAAATTTCAAGAGCTCATTGCCCTACTGAGCACCAAACTCTATGCAACGCACCTGAAAAATATCTGGTTTTAGCTAAGATGAATGGTGAATAATTTTTTAATTTTCCAGACTCTAGTTATTTGTTCTAATCTGGAGCAAAGACATTCCCAATTTAACAGCTTTCCTCTACAGTACTGTGCAGACCCTGTGCAGTTGCTACACACCCTGCTGACAATATGATTGTATATGTGCAACACTGGCAATTAAAAGTGTGGTTTCCACTGGCACCCCAGGGAATAGTATGTGAATTCATGGTGATACTCCCAGAGTCAAAGGAATTCTCTTGTTAAAGGTGATTTAAATTGTTTTCATTGTCTGTCAAACAATGGCAGCCCCCCAGCCAATTCAAAAGCCAATTCAATTAGTTTCCTTCCACTTATGGTCTTCCAAAAATCACAGTGTAGTTAAAAGCCCTATCCATCAGACAGCTCATTTGTAGCTGAGCTATTAAATATCTATGGGCCATAAAGCCATTTTTTTTTTCTGAGCAGAGCTACTGTGTAATAAATGTGTAAGTTATTTTAAACAAAAATGCTATAGAAAGGCAGTTTCCCATGATAGATGAGTAGATAGTCCTGGGTTTCAGGAATCTCAGACTAATAATTTTCCTCAGAGAAAAATCTTATATATAAGGTCGTTCTTAACAACAAAGTAAAAGACACTATTCCCCCCCCCC
>VZSE01005858.1:507305-529257 GCA_013398275.1 Promerops cafer | reverse complement strand
CCCCCCCCCCCCAGGTTGTGTGGGCTTTCTGGTTGGTTTGGGGGGTTTTGTTCTTTGTTTTTGGGGTTTTTTTTGAGAACAATAAGAACCCAACCTACTTTTAAACAACACACTGATATGTACAGATGTATATGTAGCTCTATGAACAGATATATATATTGTGTATATATATATACTATATATACTATATATTATATGGGAAGAGGACAAATAAAAGTGTGCTTGGAACATCTGTGCTCAGCCAGCTGTCTTATATACAGTTAAGTATATGGACATATTTGACAAGACATATTCATTTTATTTTGAATGGGATAATAATTAGTAAAAGAGATTTCCTTTCTTGAAAACATCATCTTAGCAATGGTGACTTCAAATAGGGAAACAATCTAAATGGTGTAAATATAATAAAGCATGATGAGCCATTTAATGTGCCACCCATTTTTGTTGCCCAAGGAAGATCATGCACAAAATCCTTATGGCCTCATCTGATCTGTTGCTCAATTTATATGATTTGCTCTAATTTATTCTGCTGTTCATACATCTTGAAGTCTTTTTTTGCACCTTCTTTTCCTGTATCTTGCCCTTCACCTCCGGTCTTTCAAAAGCTGATGGGAATTAACTGCTAACTATTGTTTAATAATGTGTGTGGATTGCTACTGTTAGCAATCGTTACTTTCTTTACTTTGGGCATTAAAAGCTGTGACCAGGCAAGACAGCCAGGGATTATATCAAATTAATGCAGAAACGGGACAAAATATATTTCTAGTTCACCATTGCGACCCATTGAAAGATAATTGCTACAACTTTACTGAAATCTTAGTTATGCAAGTTTGTGGAGTTTTTTTAAAGACCAAATAATCAAAAAAATAAAAAGGCATTGCTTTGCTAGGAAAGCCAAAGGTGAGCATCAGAAAAAAGTTTTACTTACAGACTTTTTTTTTTACAGGATTAGACCAAACTTTGAGAACACTTGCATTACTCAGACTGGAAAGTTTATACTAGTTAAGACATTACTCTCTGAGAGGTTTTATGAGAAGTGATGAAATGCAACTCAGCTTAAAAGGAAAAGGGAATTACATTGAGAAGAAAATCTACATGTATAGATTTGCATAAATTACATATTTGCCAGAACTATTAGGAGACCTTAACAATGAAGGATAGATTATGTGGTGCTATAAACACTGAATGCTGGGTGAGAAACTTTTTTAAAAACAGCTTGTTGTCCAGTGGGATAACAGAATTTAATCAGGGATCATGACAGCTAAGTGTAAAGGGCTGCACACACCCATGTCATGAAGTGATCATTACAGCTCCTGAAAGCTTATATGTGAAGTCTTAAATCTGGAAAATTTAAAAAGGTGAGTTACTTTTAAAATTTGAACAGTTTTATTGAATTTAGTGACACAGTCCATATTGGTAAAACTCAGATTTATTGTAAATATTCACAAGATGAAGCTAAAGTTTGCACAAGAAATAGCAGACTGGATTAAAAAGGAAAAAGCCCAACAAAAACTTAGAAGGAGAAATTGCAATAAACTGAATATAAATAATCAATAATTTCAGTCCAAAATCCATGACAAATATGGATCAGAGAATGCTGAACAATAATTTGAAATTAATTGTTCTGTAGTAATGCAAAAGTGACACATTCAGAAATAGATTACACCTAACATTAAATATAGAGGAGGAACTGTTTGGACAATATTTCAGTCTTGCAAAGGTTTAAAGGCAAAGTGGTAACCAGTTAAACTGTTAAATATTTTTTGACTTATACCTCACAATTTAGGGTAATGAATAAACTTGATTAAGCTAAATATTAACAAGACCAATAGCCAAGCAATATATTTAAACTTTCAAAGAGTGATGCAATTTAAATTTGCCATGAAATTCAAACTGACAAAATGTTATACCTTCATTATGAAAGCTTATTCTAGATTTTCATTCACAATATATATATGCTCTTAAAATGAACATGATTCTGTATAAAGAAGGTGTCATCTATATAGACAAAAATATCCTTAAAACAGTTTTACGTTTGTGATCTTTCAATAGCAAGTTATTACACAAGATATGACAATAGCTCTTACTTGGGATCAGAGTGAGAATACTTACATATGACATCATTTTCTGATCTGGTATACCAAGCTGTGGTTCTGATTGAGAAGAATGAGCCATTTTTGTGAAATATCTCTCCATCTCAGTTAATCATTCACACTGGCTGGCTATACAATGTTTCATAATTTACAGACTGTGCAGAGAAAAAGACTCTTGTTTCATTTCTCTAGGTGCATAATGGATGAGGACCGAAATGATTCAGGTGAATGGACACTAGAGGGATGCTATTCTGGTGTAATATATTACCGCTACCCGGCTCGTAATAGAACAGGAACAATGTCCCATTGTCCAAAGCTGGAATTTAAGCTTTAGTAAAATTCATCAGGTATATCAAGTGCCTCCTATAAAAGCAGACATGAGGTAGTTATTTCCTATTGACCAACATAAATCAGACTGGAAGTGCAGCTTTGTGCCTGTGAATGAAGTTTTGGTTCACAGCATCCCACCACAGCTTGATTTTTAAAAGGCACCATTTAATCTGTCATTAAAAGTATAAAACACAACAACAAAAAATTCAAAGCTTTTTGAACCCTCTAACTGAAAGTAACCTTGGTTGTCAAAGTAAAAACATTTTCAGAATACAGAAGGATTGTCTCTATGTTACTTTAATTTTTCTTCCTCTCTGAATTGAGTTTGGCACAAGTTATGAAAGATAGGTTGTGGGGTTTTTTTACTCACCGTTTTGAATATTAATATTCCATTTTTTTATTGTTGCAGAGTTCAGTATTTTTATCCTTTAGTGGAATTATTCCAAGTTAAAATACAGTAAGTCAGTGAAAGGAAAGAATTGTAGAGCCATGTGGATGCCTTCACCCACACTGAATATTGAATTCTTTGAACAGCCTCTGCATTTTCATTGTGATTTCTGGATTAAGATACTACTACACTAAACTACAAATGTCAAATTCTGTCCTGCAGATATCAAATGTAAAACTGTTATTCTGAATATCTAAATAATAAGAGAATTTAGACAAAATGTCTTTTTCATTAAAAGTATTTCCTGCTTGCAATGTGTTTATGATTTGGAGAACACTTTCCTATTCAGCTTCCCACCTGAGGATCCTCTGTTTTGCTGTCAGCTATGCTAGTTTAAGCTATTATATTTCCTGTCCTTTTGGTATGAATTTTGAATTTTATAGTGTTCCGTACATGTCTATCTGTGCTCAAATTAACTCATGTTTGAAAGCTAATATCTCACAACCTGAGCTTCCAATTCCATTTAGTATTTACTGCACTGGTGACAAAAATCCTACCTGTGACCTCTGTAATGAGTTAAAAATACTGCTTTATGCCATGTAGACAGCCATTTCCTGATTTGCCTTTATCATACCAACTGTGAGTTGGATCTTCCAGGTGCTCCTGTAGTACAGGTAGTAGTCTGTCCTAGACTTACTTGATAACAATATGAACACAGATCCCACAATTCTTAGAAACAGACTGAACCCTAAGAATTTATAATGACTCTATACCATTTCCTCACTGGATAAATGAAGTAAACAGTTCACATTGGAAGTCATCACTCTGTCAGTTAAGGGGAAATAAAAGTGTAATGTACTTATGGGAGGTGACAAATCCAAATAGCAGAAAGAGCTAGGAGCAGTCAAAGAAAGAAATATTCCTTGATTGCATCAGAATTGATTCAAATTATTTAGGGAAATAATATGAGAAAACTGAATAAGCAAAAGCAACATTGTGATGAGCTATATATGTATCTCTGTACCTAGTTTAGAAATAGCTTTGAATGCATCAGTAAAGGTATGTTTGGGAGGTTTTTTGTATTTTTTTATAGTAAGGGAAATTACAATTTTTTTTAGACTTTGTTAAGTACTAATTACAGGGCTAAATCTCTATTTGAACTCAGTTACTAGAAAGTATTTTTTAGAGAAAATCTAAAACATGACAAAAATTTTCAGAAGGCTACACAATGGAAAGAGAGGAGATCAAAATTAATTTTAGACGTAAGCAAACAAATAAGTAATACAGTATTATAATAAAAAACTGCATTGAAAAATGCAGGGTGAGTAAAAAAGGGGACAAGAATCAGCATAAGAAAGCATAGATTAGAGGTGTTAAGGTGAATCTAAAGAATTCAGAGGACAACCTGACTCGGGAAGGAAAATTTAAAAGAGAAAAAGAAACAAAAGAAAAAGTGGAAAAGAAGTAGGATTGAGAAGCTACAACTTAGTTCTGGCAAAATTGCTGCATCCCTCTCACCAGCTGAAATTAATGGTAATGCAGCATTGATTATGAGGAAAGAATGTGCATAAATGAACATTTGGACAAACTGACCAAACCATAGCATCAGAAGGACAAGGTTCTACAAACTATTTGATGCAAATAGTTTGTAGAACAACCATAAGAGATTTCTCTCTGTGTCTAGGAGGACAAACAAGATAAAAGGACTGTGGCTTAATTAGGGCATGAATTTATTAGCTTAGCTCTTGTGGGAACCCTTGCAATAAATTGTCCAGTGCATATCAAAACACATTCCTTAATTGTTTTCACATACTAAAGTTATATCATCAGCTGTGCTTTCTCCCTTGGATTGTATCTCTATATTGTTATCTCCATATTTCTTTTACTCAAACCCAACTCCCTTTTATAGCTGGAGTATTTACTCATACCCAACTCCATGCCATTTTTATAGAAGCAGTAAAAGGCAAAGGAAGGTGGATTCACTCTTGTTACTCCAAACAGCATAATTAAACTCATTTCTCAGCTTTGGGGTATTCCTTGATCTCTGTCCATTTCCTACTCTGATTAAGCACACATTAGAGCATCTGTAGAACTGACGAATGCTTTGGACTCTTGCTTCAAATAAGCCTTCAGATAAGATCTAGTGCCTGGTACCTCCTCCCATTTCAAATTAACTTTTCAGATACCTTAACAATTTCCTTCCAAATTCAATCATCCTCATCCCTGAATAACCCATGTATTGAACATGATATTTTTGGTGGATGTCCATTAATCCTCCTGCTGCTAATAACTGAAATGTTATCTGGCCTTGTCAACCCTGGAGATAACTCACCATATCCCTTCTGAAAAATGTAGCCTCTGGGAACAACTGGCACTAAGAAAAATGTCCCTGACCTGTCTTCCTTTTTTTTTTTTTTTAGTTTAGTTTATACTTATTGATCCTTTTAAAAATCTCAGTAGCCCTGCAATGAAATCACAGTCTCAGGAGTCTGGCTTAGTAAATGGACCGTAGTGTACTCCTGCAGAATTTGAGGACAGCTGGAGACACAGAGGAAGTGGCCATGTGTCCCATGTAGGGCAGGGCACTGCCCCTCCATATCCAGACACCAGCCAGCATGACTTGTTGTCTTCCTCTCTTTGCAGTGGTGTCTCATTCCATCAGCTCAGCGTTTACAAGCTGAAAGTAGAGGGCTGTCGTCTTTGGACCCCGTGAACACTGCTGTGTACACCTGCTCAGACATCACATTTCACTCAGAGGGTTATGAAAAAAAAAATGTAGTATTTAACCTCCATACAAGAAATAAACAATCCCTGTGTTAGAAGTTATTAAATATTAGGGCACCATTCAAAAAGTTATAGGTAGAGATACCAATTTGAATTTCCTGATGTACTACTGGCATAATGAAATCTTGAATGAACAAAACATGCTACTTCTATTGACAAATGATAATAACAGTGGTAGACATGAAGTGAATTTTTTTTTCAGGAGTCAGTTACCTACTAAATTTAATCACCCCCCCGCCCTCCATTTTCACATTTCCTTTATTATTCTTTAGTCTTCAAATGGCTGCTGATCTGACTTAATTAACCATGTTCACAGAACACATCTTTTGAGGTTCAAATCAATCATAAATAGGAAAATGGTGAGTTTTGTTTACTCTAACAATTAAAACTAACAGAATTTGGACAAACTTTTAAAAGGAGAATCGGCAGCTCTCTTTCTTTTAAGCTTTCTATGTACCTGTGCTCTAGAAAGAATTGTTTTTGTGCTAAACGTATTACAGAAAGAAAGCCTGAGTGACCAGCTTTCCATTTTTAGCTGATTTAATACCTTTTGGTATTAAAATGGACTCTGGTAAGGTCATATAATTGTGAAGGCTTTTTAATAAATGGTCCTTATATTGGACGTCGTAAATTTATCCTTAGTATCTAATGGGTTACCAGTTTATTGCTTTTTAAGTGAGATTTAGTTTGCTCTTAATATATGACCTTTCCCCTCTCTACTTTTGTTCAGGTATACAGGGCCCAGTTGTCAGCTTGGTGTCCATATTAAAATAAATTGTCTGCTCTTCACCTCTCTAGGAAGCTTCAAGAAAATGCAGATGTTGACGAGAAATTGTTTTACTTTTTAGAAATTAGCAGCTTCTGTGAAATTAAACCAATGTCCTAGTCATTGCTTCCATTTAAATGGCCCCTCTCTGCTGATATTTAGAGACTTCACATCTAGGTTCATCTTCTGCTGGTACAGAGAGACCAACACTCTACAGAATATCTATTTTAATAATTTCTATATTTTTCACTATTTAACATTTCCCTTGTTAGTTTTTTTACCCGATTAAGTTGACTAGATGTACGTTCTCAGGATCCAAAGTCAATACAGTAGAAAAGACTTTCATAATTCTCTTTTATGTGTTTTCAGGTATTAGTGTAAAATAAATAATTGTGTAATTTTACCTGAAAGAGCACAGTGCTTCTTCCATAGTGGCTGATGGTACTGTCACCAGTACAAATCTCTATTACCTGTAATAGTTTGTTGTTTTCTTGGATAAATTTGTTTTCTATTGTTTTATTTTATTCCTCTTCTGTCTGATCTGTGCAGCAGTATTGTCTTCCTTGGGTTCGAGTGAGTAACATGCCTCAGGCATGAAGGGCATGGTTACTTGTTTTTCAATGTTTGTTGCTTTTTTTTTCCAACAGTGACCGAGGCCAAAACATTGTTTAAGGGTTTCTTTGGTTGGTTAGTTTTGTTTTCTGTCTTTCAGACTTTATTTATTTTGGTTTTTATTCTGCTTTGCTTTGGCACATGCTAAATGACCAGTGTGTTTTTCCCAAACATGAATTTTTTTTTCCTTTGCTTGAAGTGTTCACACACTTTTCCAGATGGATTATTTTAAAAATAATCTTTCAGTACTATTTAAGTAAGTTAAAAAATAATTCTTTAGCTTGTCTCAATCTCTATCTGCTGTAGACACATTCTGCAGACAGTAAAGTGGCTCAGATCTCCTCTGTCATGCAGTCAGACTTCAATAGATATGGTGAGCTTGCCTTGAGTGTTTGAAAAATATTTACCTGAAGAGAGAAATATGGCCCTATGCCTGGTGCGTCATCTGTGGCCAGTGAAAGCATGGGAAAAGTCTGCTTTAAAGAAAAGTGTATTGTGCTGAGCTTTTTTCGTGTGTGTATTCAGGCAACAGAGAAGAGTGCTGTCATTCACGATACACCGGGACCAAAGAATCAATCTAGAAACCCATGAGACCTGCAGAGAATTTTGAAATGTTGTAAGACGGGAGTGTTGCATGCACAGCAAACTCTTCAACCAGAATCCAAAGTACATCAACTTTAGGAGCCTTCAGAAAATCAGTGAAATTTAGGATATGGGAAAGCTTTTTTGAATCTATGTTTTTTTGGTTGGCATGAGGCAGTGATTTCACATTTGTAGCCATAAAGTTTAAGCTGTTACTACAGACACACAGAAAAAACTGAAGTCTTGGTTATCCTGTATGTTGGTGAAGATATAGAAATAGTTCTGGAATATATCTGCTTTTCATGTCTTAGTATTAAAATTTTTTTTGGAAAAAAAAACTAACAAAGATTTATTGTTTAGGAAAATATGTTAGCACTACGTAGGTGGTATTCTTTGACTCACAGCTTGTTTGCATGCGTGTGTCCTTGTGATGTTAACTCACCAAAGAAATGTTAAAACTGTTGATTTAAAATTACACGGTATGGACACAGCAGTGTTTCACAGCACTAATGAGTCCAGGATAATGCTGTTTGGAACTAGAGCACAGAAGTATTGTAACACGTCTGTTCCACAGCTATCCCACACTCTAACACATTTTGTGAGCTGCGTGGCATGTGGCAGACTGCTTAGTGCAGATAGAAACCTCCTACAGATCTAAATGCTTCACAGACTGAGGAAGATTTTGTGCATAACTGTCCCTGCAAAATATCTGTGTATCAAGGTGATGTATCATCTCTATTTTTCTACAGTGATAAAATTAATAAAAATTCTTCAAACTGAAAACTTAATTTTTTTTTTTTGCTCAACACTGAATTTTTTTTCTGTTACTTCAAACTTTGTAATTATATCAATAGCCAAGGATAAGAAATGGATTGTAACCAATTCAGAAAAAACATTCTGGGTGTGAACTGTGAACTTATGCTTATTGTTGGAAACAACAGTAGTTGGTGGTTAATAAAATATTTAAAGCCATTTGCCCAAAGAAAATCAGCTTGTGGAAATTTTAAATAAACCTGAGAAGCCATGGTGGTGCACTGCATGGTGATTTCACTGCATGGTGATTTCATCCAAGTTGTGAAAGCTGCCTCATTCAAATATATCTATATATTTTGATATATATATATACACACAAAATACTCAAGGGGTACTTATCCTTTTTAGTCCAAAATCTGATGTTGAAAGAAAACGTCTTATGTCACAAATAACGTTTTTAGGGAGGAGTGTGCATGGTAATTCTGCCCATATCAAAAATTCTTCAGTGAAAATCCTTTCCCATATGTTTTTCTTAAATAATAAATGATAGGGCTTCTCAGAAAATACAATTGGAAAGCTGGGATGAGGGAGGGTTGATCAGGCTAATTGGCTGAAGCTGAGCCTCTAGAGATTAGTCATCATTAGGCAAGGGGAAACAGTTAAACTACCTTGAAATAAACAGGGTCACATCTACTTTCAGGAATAAATTAGTCTGTAGATTTGTTGACACAGCAAACTGTTCCTTCCTGGCACAATGTGTACAAGGGGAAATTAGACAATAAATAATATTTGACTTTGATCTGATTTGCACAAAGTGCAATATTGTACTTTCCCTTCCTTCATTTATCATATCTGATTTCATCCCAAACCTTCAGCCTTTATTTAGTTCCCCCTACACACTGTTTAAACAGACTAAATTAGTAAAGAATTCAGGGACTAGTTGATGAGTTAAAATAAATTATTTATTCTCATGCCAGAATAGAAATTAAAACCTTCCAGTTATTGTATAGTTAGAAAAACATGTGTGCCATCAAATAATAAGTGTAAGTGGGTTGAACAAATGTCAAGATGGGTGTAAAGAAGTTTAAAAATAAACTATCATCAGAGGCAATTGAATGTGAATAGTGCATCTGTAATGGAATGAAGAATAAAGAATAAACAGGTTTATGAAATAAAGATATGTAATAAAGATTAGTAAGTATATCATAGCTCAGATAAATACTATTCCTCCCACTTACAAAAAGTTCAAAAGATCATGAAGAAAAACCAATGTCTAAAAAATATGTAGTTGACCACCCGGGTAGAACTTGCCTTAAATAATATTTTTTTCATTTGAAATTCACAAATCAATATGAAGGAAGGGGTCCTGGAAGTAGCACTAGAAGATCTACCTTTGATGAAGGAGAAAGAATGTGATGGAAAACTGCATCATAAGCTGATTAATAAATTAAAATCTATTTGAATTAGTCCAAACTAATGTCTGGTTAGGTTTGTCCTCTGCTCTTGGGTTATGAATACAATCCCATTTCTCAAGCCTATGGCTCATACCTACAACCCATGCCAATAAAAGCAGAACTGCCGTGAAAACATTTTTGTATCCTTCAGACCATTCCTGATCAGTGATGGAAGGCAAATGCCTTGTGTTTAGGAATAGAGTTATTTATAGGAATAATATTTATTTCTTATAAGCTTACAATAAAATATGGAAAATTAAAAAATTTGGTCCCGTCACATACATACAGGACTCTAGTTTAAGTGGAAAACCTACTCCATTTTTCCTCTCCTTCTCATGATACTCCAAATCCTGATTTAATTACAAAAACAATCTGTCTTATTGGAGAAGATGGGAACAGTGATATATTTTGTCACTTACAAGAGTTATAGTCCCGATTTCACTTTGGATTATTGTAAATTGTTCATTATCAAATGTCTCAACATCTAGAAAATCAGAGGCTCAGAATTGCTGGGTAGTTCTCATCTCACAGAATTATCTGCAGGAACTCCTCTTGTATCAGCCTGGCCTGGATAAATAATTTGAAATCTGATAAAATGACTTGAAGGATTTTGTGAGATGTGTAATTCTACTGTGTGGTGAACCCAAGCAAACCCAAGAAATCATGTGAATGAGTGCCAATACCTGAAAGTTATGCTTAAAGTGAAATTAAGAATGTCGACTTGAAAAAATCCAAGATATCTCACTTCACCTCTACGGAGTAACTTGGATCAACAGTGTTATATGGGTTTCTGCTTGCCATAACAATAATCAGCAGTTAGAAAATATAAAAATGGATCTGTGAGATCAAAGGAGGGAGATATGGTTTTAGTACAGTGAGAAAAGCGGTGGTTTTAAAATTTGGTTTGTATCTCTTTGTACGAAGAAGGCCAAGCGTTACATCTGACCAGGCTTCTCTGCTCCATATGCAGGATATAGAAAAAGATGAATATATGTGACAGGTAGATTGTATGTCTATTTGAAAAGAGCAAAAGCTTTTGTTTTGAACCTTAAATACTCCTGAGTCATCAGAAGTTACTTTGGAGAAGTCAACAGGAGAGGACAGAAAAGATCATCATCAACCTTTCTTTAAAAAAAATCTGTGCATTTTTGGGGGTCAAAAATGCTGCAGTATTTTTTATTTTAATTTTATTTTTAATGGAGTAATTTCTAAAAGTCAATTTCATTGGATCTTTGCTGGCAAATGCAAAGAAGATGTGATGTAAATGTAATTTGCTGAGTTCCTGCACATCTCTACACTCATTCTTTTCAAAAGACTTTGTCACAGTGTTATTTCTGTTACTGTTTCAAAATGCCTGGAATTTATAGAAACTTGTCTATGAGAGATTCCTGAGCACTGTCTGTGTCCCACTCTTGTGTGACTTACATTATGGAAGTCTCCATAAATAGGAACATGTAAGGTAGGACAAGCTGTTAATTTCCTTCACCATCCATACCTCTTTTGAATATTTCTGGCTCAGCAATTAAACTATTAAGTTTTGACACACGGCTGCAGAAGACTCTTTTTCCTTGCAGTGTACAATTTGCTGCCCTTTATACAAAGCAGAGACCCCATTTTCATGAGCAGCCACACTTTTACACTTAATTACTGTCTGTTTCTCCGGCACTTAAAGTAGTGGTCTAGTATTGTACCTTGTAGATAGCTGTCACTGAGCTATCTCTCTTGTCTCCATCGTATCAATTTTAAGACTATTAAGAAACTACTTTCTCTCCTGGTGCATGGAATCTTAATTACTGAATCCAAGGAAAGTTTTTGAATGGTGCGGGAACTGAGAGTGCCAAGATTTTAGATTTTGTGATGAGGAAGTGCCAAAGTACAAGAATTAGAAGTCAGTGCACCTGTGTATAGGTCCTGTGAGGCTGGGACACTGGAATGAAGCCAGGGTCTTTCTCTGAATGGAAGACACAGTGAAAAGCATGACTCTGACTGTGCTGCTTTACCCTTTGAAGACATTGTGAAGTTCGAGGACATTTATTATGCATGGTCAGATCTACATTTGTTTGAACTTCCTAAGAGCTTGGACATCAAATTTTTCCTACAAGGCACACTAAATGAAAGAGCAAGTATGAGCAAAGTCAGCCTATCAGGAGAAAGGTCTCGGAAAAATTCTGTAAAGGTTTTACTTTATTGCATTGAGGCATCATCAAAAGATTGAAGGAAATTAATGACGACCATGAAAATAATGAACATTTATCATGCTGTGGATCATTGTCCCAAAGGAAATGAAAGAGATTCAGCCTCTTGGGAAATTCTATGTCAAGCTGAACAAAACACTTGAAAATCTATTAGTTCAAGCTTAGTTGAGGCGACTTTCATATGAATGAATTGAAAGACTCTACAAGAATGAGTCCTTTAACTCATTTACTTCAAATAATTTTTCTAAAGAAAGCAGAAGAGAGATGTGCTGGGATGGCAAAGTAGGAGGAAATGATGACAGAAGAGGAAAGTTTGAGGTAAAGCAATTTAAATCCATATATATAGAAAAAATGTAGATAACTAGGAAGGAGAAATGTTTCTATAATCTATAAAATGAGGGAAAAAAAGTAACATAAGAAAAAGTAAAGAAAAAAGAAGAAAATGAAATGATGCATAGAAGAATTTCAAATTATCAAGGTTAAAATACGGCAGACTGGAATAAAGAAATAAAGACCATGTGCATATAACAATATGAAAAAAAAACAGTGAAAAAAGATTTAAAGAGATAATTAGAAAAAATAATTAGCAGTTGAAAACAAGCTATGGACAAGTACAGGGAGAAAATTGAAGTTTTGTATTTTATTGTTGCTGGATACAGTAAAGAAATAATTCTGCACAAATAAGACACAGCAACCTACATTGAAAACTGATGTGTACTACTGTCTGATGTTCACATGCTGAGATTGTCTCAGAAGAAAATTTATTCCATGTTAACAATAACTAGTAAACTAAATTAGGTTTTCCCTACCACCAAATTAAATGTTTATTTTTAGTGTTTGGTGGTGTATCTCCTAGCCAAGATTAGGAGACCTTAATTAGATTCTTTTGCTAATAAATGTGGTTCTGAAAATTAGCCCCTATTTCAGCCTATTTTCATAGTTTATTACAGAATTATTTTTCAGTCAATCTTTTTAGTTGATCTTTATATAAACAAATATTTAATTCCAACTTTCTCAAAATTACAAAACTCTCCTCAGTAATTGTGTTTTTTATTGTGTTCTGCTCCCACCTATTGAGAGAAGAAATAAGAGACACATGCATTTTCCAGTTCCTGTAGGATGGGATTACTCTAAAGAAACTATACAAACAAGTGATTACACAATTTTTCACAAATGTAAAATTCAACGTTAACTGTCAACAAATATCAAGATGAATGATTCAGTACACGTAATAAGAGGATAATGATGATATAAATATCTAGTTGAGTGCCTATATATACTTGAGGGACCTTTCTACTTTTCCAGATCTCAGTCAAAGGTCCTGTACAAGTATTGTGGAAGGTAGGTTATTTTGGAGGTGCTCATGAGAACACCAGTCAAGACTAAAACAAGAGAAACTGTTTCAGGTCTAGCAGTACTGATTTCCAGGGCACAGTAGAGACCTCTTGTTTCTTCCAGGGTTGGTGTCTTTACCTGGGCTTGGAATTAAAGATCTGTGACTTGTAGGTAAAAACCTGCTTCTCTGTTTTCTCCTCCCTTTTCCACAATGGGCAAGTGCTGACTTGGTCCTACATCTCTGCACAGAGCCATGGCCTGAAGCAGAAGAATTTTTCCAGAGTGAAATTATCTGGCTAATGATGGGAAGTTACAGAAGTCTATCCTCAATGGTCCTCATTCATTATTTCTTGTGAAAGACCTGTGTACTGATTAGCTAGAGCTTGTTAAGCCTAGAATTTCTGAATGGTTGTTGATTCATATGGATGCTTCTTTATCATTTATGTCTGCAGGCTGGTGTTGCATAAATGAAGTAGGAAATGAAATAGCTGAAAAAAATGAAGCTTGTGTGTACAGGAATGCCATTCAGTCAGTTTGGTCCAATCAATAATGCATTACAGTTTTGACTGGACTTCTTCAAGAGATAGATTTCACTGAAAAGCAGGGATTTCCAGGGATCTGCACTCTACTTTGAGCAAGATCTAGTGTAACTATACCATCTCTGACAGATTTTTATTAAGTATGCTCCTTGACTCTGAAGACAGGTGGATCATAACATATTAAGTATCCAGAAGGTCCTCCCCATATATATCTGAAGGCTCAAAATGGTAAAGCAAGTTAGCTACTGCTCCTGTGTGCAAGTTTTCACCCTCTCTTATCATTTTTCTCAGTTTCTTTCTCCTAAGAGACTTAAAACAAAATGGAAAGAGGAAAAAAAAAAAAAAAAAAAAAAGACACTATTATATGAATGGGATGGAAGTAGAATGGTCACAAGGAACAATCAACAATAATTTACATTTTGCATATTAAGAAAACAGATAACTCTTCCAAATTACACTACTTGTAAATGTCAGAAAAGGCTATTAGATGAAACATTATTAGAAAAACACTTTAGATTTACTCAGTAATGACATGAGGTTTCTTAAATGCCAGTGAGGAAGAATATAAATTCTCTCATTTCAATACTCTAAATTTTTTGAATACCTAAATTTTGTCATCTTGAAACTGCTGCAATAATTGGGTAGCATTGAATATGTTGTTTTTGTTAAAAATAGAATATCATTGTAAGGAAAGAATAAGAAGTGTTTGACATTGAAACAGTCCATGAAATTCATTCCAACTTTCTTTATTTTTATGGTTTTTTAAATTCTGAGAAATGAGCAAGCATATTTTCCTACATATCTACATGAATACAATGTTTAACACTTTGCTAAGGCTAAGTTTTTTGCAAGTTAGGGGACTATTTTCTGTCTTTTTTTTTTTTAACCCATGCTTTCAAATTAATAGGGTTTAGAAATGAAATGAAGAATGATCTGTGGCTGGCCTTCTGGCATAAATGAATTGCACTAATTTGGTTCAGCGAATGTCAGTCTCTTGCACTCCAGTCTAAGATTTCACCTTCATTATTGTATTTTACTATTGGAATTGAGAATATTGGTATCTCTTAAGTAACTAGGATTCAGATTCTTGAAAGCTTTGTCTATCAACAAATTCTTGAGTTGTACTTACTGAAGACCTCTGTGTAAAATTTGAAGTTCACTGAGCCATCACAGTCATTTATTTATAGAAATCTTTTTAAGAAAATAAAAATTGAAAAAAAATTATTGATTGTGTTATGTCTTCTTATGCATTTTGCACATAAGCAGATTCACTCATTATGTGTACCAGTGATAATACAATTGACAAAAAAATGAAGATGTAACAATTTGGCCAGTATTGCCAGTCTAATCTCAGTAATACACATCCTGAGAACAGCTCAGAGAATGGTCCTAAAAGGTTAGAAAGAAAGCTGGCTATGTCTGGCAACTGAATCCAGAAAAGCAATCTCTCACACTCCAGCCTTCTGCTTTAAATCAACCATGAGTGACTGTCGTATGGTCAGGAACAGGCTTCCACTTTCAGTGTGTCCTGGCTGTGCAGAGAGGCCCTTGACTCCTCTGACTTCTGTATGGAAAGACTTGCCTGGTCTGTAGGAACTATACACATTCTTCAAGGCCAGCTTGGTCGGGGTTGTTTGGGATTTTTAGTAGGAGTAGTGCTTTCCCTCAAATCACCCTAATACTTCCTTGCTTTGTGTAGCATGGCTGTGGTAGGTCTGCAGGACAAGCAAGAACAGAGATGGACCTTAATTCTTCATGCCATAGGAGAAGACAGATTTATAGTAGAGAATTTTCCATAACAAAGTCAGTCTTTCTCATTTCCAAAGTATTCTCATTTCCTCTTCTTTTCCCACCACCTGTACCCACAACTGGCGTGGTGATGTCTCCACAGCAGAGGTGGCAGCAGCCCCAGAGCTGTGCTGGGCTGCAGCTCAGCTGAGATGTTGGCTGTTTGCCTCCTCAGTGAGCAGGCAGAGGAGCACGTGGCACGAGAGAAACAGGAGCTTTTTAACCACCAGGTTCTTACGCCTACCTCAAGTCTATTTGTTTAACATCAGCTAAAAAAATGAAATAAAGTTGACAAAATCCTCAGCTGTGCCATCATGGCAAACAGTAGTCCTAAGTACATCCAGTGGAGATGTGTAAACAACCTAGACAACTTTCCTTTCAGACAGTTAGATCTTCGTCAAGAGAAGATTTTCTAAGATATGGTGGTCATTAAATACTCCATATTGTCTTATTTAAGTATGTGTGTACTATTAGGATTTATTCCCTACAACCTACTGAATGAAGTGATGAAAAAATCTACATTTTGGACCAAAGAAAATATAAGTTCCTGAGCCCTAGGCCTGTTGGTTATGCAATGAATGTGATCATTTTCCCTTAACCATACATGTGTTCCTCCATAAACAGATATTTAACAGAAAATAAAGCTTTACAGAGCTTTAAACAACACTTTGATTGAATTTAATGACAGTTTTTGGCATTTTAGAGTCTTAAAATATCATTTAAAGGAAAAAAAGTACATAGTCGCAGATTATTTATTCAATTTGTCTTTAGAAGTGTAACAACTCAAGTCTTTAGGGAAAATACAAACTATGATAGGCAGTCTGTAAGAAGGAAGATAAAATGGTTGAAAAAAAAATAGGAACTGTCCTTAGCTAGTTCCAAAATGCATACTCATTCAGGTATTAGACTGAAATAAACTAATTTTGATTTTGCTATTTTCTTCAAATGAGAAATAACTCTTACATTATGCTTTCCCTATTCTCCATTTTTTAAATTCTTACAGACTCATTTACTGCAATAATTTCAGGGCTCCTATTCTCTTGTGTGGAAGTCACAGAATTACATCCATCCCATGTGGTAGGTACCAGAGCTTTTGGAAAATGCATGAAGGATCTGCACTAGGGGACCCACACTGCTGAGATCTCTCCTACTGCTTGTTGTCTCTGGGATTGCTGCTTGGACTCATGCTCAAATCTTGGTGCCATTATGTCAGAAGGCATCTACACTGGGTGTTATGATGCAATGGGTAGCTGCTGATGCCATCAGGCTGGGAATGAAGGCAGATTCAGGTTGCTCAATCCATCTCTCTGACTGGATGTTCCTTTGCCTGCCCTGCCTGTCCCCTTCCCCGACCCAAACTCTCCTAAAAAACGCCCCTCATTTTGGAAATGGCAAAATCAATACTCTATTTTCAGCAGTGAACAGGAACCAGGCTTCAGGTACAATTCAGTGTCTAACACTGTCCAGTGTGCGCTTGGATGACTAATCTCAGGGAAGAAACAGTCTACAAAAGTGCTCTGCCCTTGAAAATGCCCTTTGAGTATATGCTTACCTAAGATCTAGATAGTTCTGAAGTTATTTTCTTTTAAATATGAACTTAGAATTAAAAATACATGTAGGCATATAATTATGAGAATTTGGACAACAGCTCTCTGTTGTTCATACTTCATGAAATCTACTGAAAAGGAATCTTTTCATTATGGGAGACTGCTTGTTAAGGAGGACATAATACTCACCACATTGAAGGAAATGAGGAACTTCATCTACTCAACTTGTTACAAATTAAAAGATTGATTCCATAAGTACAGCATTACATGTACTCAATCTGTACAATAGTACTTTTGTGTAACTAATTGTACGAGCTCCTGCTTTATTTCAATGAGACCTCACACCTACATTTGCCCTTTTAAAGTTCTGTATTTTGAGATTTTACTGACTACCACAATTTCAAAAGGCAATTTCGTCCCATAGCTATAATTTACTTCTTCTAATAGACCTTCACTTTGGAATTCCTCAGATTCACACTGATAAGTCAATGGTTATTGAACATTCATGCTCATTTCAGCAAGGACTTCTTGCTAGGATAAAGGGAGTGCAAAAGGTTTAAGAATTCCCATGGTAGTTCTTTTATGCAGCTCTGATTTGGCAAGTTCATCCTACCCTATTACAAAGATGACATCAGTAAACCTCCAGTGCTTACTAACCATAAATTTCATCTGTTTTGTAGCTGGTCTCTGCATGACTACCGATTAGACCTTTTCTTTACAGCTATGTGATTCCAGATACTACTTTCTTCTACCAAGTCAGCAGAAGGAAATCTCTAATTATGCTTTGGGAACAGTCAACAGAGTCAGCAAAACAAAACTCATTATGTATTACAAAAAATCCAGCAGTGAATAGCTCATGCAAATTCTTCACGGAGTTACAGAAAATAGATTCTCTATTAGCAGAAAAAAGGTTCTGGCTTGCTGTCACCTTGGTAAGTTCTTGAACTACTTTTGTTCTATTTGTTACATTGAATCTCAATTTCATACATTCTCGTTTATATTGTTTTGGCAAAATATTTTGGTAATAGGCATTGTACATAAATCTTCTGAACTACTGAGAATTAACTCTTACTCCATTAAGATGTGAGTTTTATAAATATATCTTGGATATGGTTGGTTTGCACTGTAGCAAAATAAAATTCATGTTTTCCTAATAAGTCTTTCTTTTTTAATCCTGGTTCCACAGAGGGAAGAGGATGAAAGAGCAGGAGAACAACATATGTGTAATCCTGTTTAACTTGTCTGCTGTCCTCTACTTTTGCCCAACTTCCAATAATCTACATTAACTTTGTGCAAGTATTTTGTAAAACTTCATGATAAGACAAGCGTTGGACTATAGATCTTCACCATTTTCATGGATTCTTGAACAGCTTGTGGATTTTAGATATATTTGTGGTTTTATCTGCTTTTCTTTTGTTTCAGTGAATGAACACTTGAAGTCCGTTTTTCCTCTGTGTATATCTGATTTACTTATTTCTCAATTCTGTCTCTGTGTTTAGACCTAAATGAAGGATGATCTAATCGCCTTCTTTCAGTCTTCTCTTCCACACAGAGTTATTAAAAAAAAAAAAAATATTTAAGAAGGGCTTCCTTAGAGCATGCAGAAATAGTTTGCTGATTGCCTTCCACTTGCTCTCCTCATATCTGCTTGTCTGTTTTGCAGTCTCACATTCCAGCAGATTTCAAAACAGTGAGGGAACAGGAAAGAAAAACTAGCAAAAATTTAGTTAGGTAGATTTTATTTATGTTAAAGGCTTATATTAAATTAAATATTTGATCATTTGCATTTTGCAAGGGCAAAACAAAAATCTCTAACATTAACACTACTCAGAATTACATTAGATCTAAAAAGTCAGGTATCTTTAGAAGGTAAATACCACCACCACTCCCACTGCCAGAAAACAATCAACAGCACTGTTGGTTTTTCTAAAATATACCCCAAAAGCTCCCCCCCTCATCCCCCAAAGACTTAAATTATACAGGACATTTTAATATTAAAATATTTTGAAGTGGGTTTTTGTTTGTCTAGTTTTCTTTGTTTGCTTGGTTCTGGGATTGATTTTGCTTTTTTAAATTTTTTTTTTCTGAAGCAAGTGTCTTTTTGTCTTTTGGCTAATTAGGCTCCAGCTTCATCTGTAACTGTGCTATTTCTACTTTCTGAGCATAAATTGAAACATTTTTTCCTTTTCATGAAAGTTGATAGATATTTTTGCAAATTACTATGATGCCTTGAACTTCAGATTACAAATTTTCTCATAATCTCTGATTTTTTTTCTGCATCCATTCCTAGACAGTTTCTTTTTAAGTGTATAACCATTTTTTAATGGTTAATTAGTCCCGGAAGAACATTATTACTATAGGAAACTAGACTATTTAATGGATACGTACTTGACCATGTATGTCTGGTCAAATCCTCTGAACTCCATGTTTAAACAGAAACAATTAAAATATCTGATATTAAACAATTTGAAAATCTCATATAATTCAATTGATTTTAGCTATGTTGTTTCTGATCCTCATAGATAATGAAAGTAGGATGAAGTTCTATATGCATTCTCTTTCATATTCTTTGATATTACTCATTTTCATTTTTCTTTGCCTTTCAATTTAAAAATTCAGAAAGGTGAAGTGCACTTGTTATCTTAAATACTAGATTTAATAAGTTCCCCAACACTAAAATTTACTTTGAATTTGTAATATATGATTGACTTCAAAGAACAATATTGCTCTTGACAGTCAGCAAAGAGTGTTATGACACTACCACTGGGATAAACTTATGGAAGCTATAAATATCAAACTTAAAAAGATATCCACTTTTAATTACAGGCTTTGTCAAAAATGCAAATATGTTTTATTGCAATGTAAATAAGGATTTTTGACACTGCTGTGAATAAGAACCTCTCTCAACTGACATTTCAGCCTTAGAACAAATATGTGGTAAAGGTGAAAGAGACATTATAGATGAACACTAAAAAAAATTTTTAGTGTGAGCAAGTGGGCATTAACACTCCATCCTCCTGATGCAAACATTCTATTTACAATGCTATTTAAAATCAGACACAGTCAATGCTCTTCTGATATGTTTTTACATGCTTAAATTCCATTTGGAATTGACAGCATAGCTATTATGTTTCACACAGCAAGAAGAAAAAAGGCAAGGTTCTGTTGTAATATTAATTAGAAAGTGATACTGTAGCATACTGTTGGGCAATTTATCTTCTTTTGTTCATTTGAAGACACATAACATTGCAGTCAAATCACAAGACTCATCTTCATTCTGCACAACTCACTCTTTTTTATAGTGATCAAACAGCAGAGTCTTTGGAGGCAAGGAGGAAAGGAAGGACAGGGGAAAATGACGGGAAGGAGATAACAGGTATCTATTTCAAATTGGCAAGTTTAAGTAAAATTCTGCCTTGACTGTTAGAGTACACAGAGATCATCTAGTTTTCTACTTTGATGACTTACAAAGTATATTATCATCACCCAAAATTAGGGACATGCTGAGGTCCTTGTTTAGGTAATGATTGTGTTGTTTCTTTGCTTAGATAATGGCTGTTTGAATTCATGCTACTATGGCTCTTTGGACAATATTTTAACAATACAAGTAATTTTGCTCCTTTTCCTTCCCTTAATTTTTTTGGCTTAATACCAGTAGAAAATGCATGATGCTCACTTCCTTCATAACCATTTGGTTTCAGCTTCCTCTCATTGTTCAGCATATGAGCATGTGCACTGATGATTGAGCACCATTCCAATTTTCCTTGTAGACAAAGAATTAGAATTTAATATAGGCTGCCCAGCAAAATTTAACTGCCAAACTTCCTAACTGTGAATGCTCTACCTCAGAAGTTTTGAAACATTTAAGGTGCTTTGACAGTGTATGGTTGGAGTATCCAGTGAAATGCTGTAAATATTTATATTAGAAAAAACATTACTGTTTTTACACAGCAGTAGATCCCATTTAATTGTTTTCTGATTATTTCTATTAACAAGAAAAAAACTTGTAAAAATTAAGTCTAATCAGAAAGACATGTAAAGAAGAAATGGGAGACATTCTCTAGATTCTTCAAAATTTCTTTATTTTAATGCAAATGAGGTCATGTCAGCATGAATATTAAAAAAAAAATTATTTTCTGGAGGATTTGTTTATACATATGAGTACATTTGAAACTCTTGACTAGTAAAAACAGATATGTTGTTATTTCCTTATGGGGAAGTTTTATCAGTCTGCAATTTTATTATTATAGAAACAGATTATTTTACAAAGAGTAGCATACTTAAAACATGCACAAAAGATCATAAAACATGCACTGCAATAGGATATTAACATTCTGGCAGAGAGTGTGTAACAAGTGCTGTTTGGTTGGAGCAGTATATTATTACTTTATTTGCATTCCTCTTCATTCACAAAAACTATTTTTCTGTCAGAAGTTATATTTCCTTTAAATGAACAAATGGTCACATTTCAATTAAAATGTTTCAAGGAGAGATTTCATGTTAATCAAAAACTTCCAGGGGAGAGAGAAGCAGAAGAGACAATTAAGCCTGGAAATTATAATACTTGCATCCTTCACAGTCCTAAGAAGAGGTTCTCCCTATTTTTTTGCTGTTATTGTTTTATTGGGCAAGCCTTTTTTCCTTCTCTTTTTTTCTTCTGTTAAAAGTTTTGAGAGGTTTGTGTGGGTTTTTTGTGTGAGGTTTTCTCTTTGTTTCTGGGGGTTTTTGTGGTTTTGTTCCCTTTTCCTTTTTTTTTTTTTTTTTTTTTTTTTTGTTTTGTTTTTTT